>VKOC01000007.1:22309467-22345477 GCA_009364415.1 Spea multiplicata
TTAACTGATTCATATAGCACTATCATATTCTGCAGCGCTTTACAATGGGATATATAAATATATATAATTCATTTAATTATAATTTAGATTGTTAGCTCTGCAGGACGGGGACCCCCTTTCTTAATCTATTCCATATGTATTGCACGCCACTGACGGCGCATCTCCTATATTATACAGCAATGCGTAAGTAAGTACACCCGTCAGCCCTTAATAAATAAACATATACATACGTACATCTATATCGTTATTACTGACGGTACTCGGGGAATGCAGATTTTCTTTAATACAGGGGTTTTTAACCAGCTGGGATTTTTCTCCCGGTCATCAGGATATATCGACGGTATTCCCAGGCCATAAAATTAATTAGGGTCTAATATTAACAAAGACATGACGGCGTCTCCTTCAGAATCTGGAGGGCACGCGTTACGTTACGCGTGTAAATGAGTCATTTGTATGTGAATTTTAATCCCCCAGGATCAATTAACTTTGTCTATCAAACAACAAAGGGACATTGATTCGCCCACCGCCGTCTCATGCGCCGGGAACAAAGTATTTTAAAGAGGACGAGAGCTTTTTGCTGAAGATATTCAGAATTTTTATGATTTTTTTTGTTAAAAATTAAGAAAAAAAATTGAACAGAAAAACCACCATGTGGGTGTAAAAGTTCTATTTAAAGTCAATTAAAATGACCACGAAATAAATAGAATTCTGATTATTTAAAAAGGAATGGGCAATAATGTGTGTGTGTGTGTGTGGGGGGTTAGCGGGGCGCGGCCGGAAAGAAAGGAACGCGAAATAAAAAAAAAACATTAGGGCACCATGAATTTTTGGAAGGTACCGATGATTGTTAATAGAACACTACAGTTAAATATATAAAGAGGATCTCTCGCCATATATTTTTTGATTAATATGATTTTTGTATTATTTGTAGATTTTTGTGGGGTTGCCCTTGCAAATCCATGAGGGGCTTCTGCAGAATAATCCTAAATGCAGGCGGTTTAAAGGGCAGAGATGGCACAGACAGGCTGTTTGGGGGCAGACATGGCACGGGCGGGCTGTTTTAGGTAGAGAGGTGGCACAGGCAGGCTGTTTAAAGGGCAGGGGTTCGCACAGGCAGGCTATTTAGGAGCAGAGATGGCACATGCAGTCTGTTTAGGGGCATAGATGGCACAGGTAGGCTGTTTAGGGGCATAGAGGGCACAGGTAGGCTGTTTAGGAGCAGATGTGGCACAGGTGGGCTGTTTGGGGGCACAGACAAGCTATTTGATTACAATGATGGCACAGACAAGTTACTTTGGTGCACTGACAATCTGCCTAGGGCAAAGATGGCACAGACAAGCTGTTTGGGGCAAAGGTAGTACTGTGGGACATGTTGTTTGTTAAGCTGGGGGGGGGCAAGTTTTCCCACCGCGGCCATGGTTTCTAACCACACTCCTCATGTGGTAACTTGGCCATGCAATAAAATAAATGGGTCTGGTGTTGCAAAGAATTGTTGGTCCATGAATGAGGGCAGCTTCAGGGCTGCAGCTTCCATATCAGGTATTTTTTTTCTGTTTTTTGTGAAGTACTCACAATAAACTGTCCATTTAAGTCCTTCTCATACCATCCTGTTGTGAGCAATAGGACATCTCAGTCTTAACCACCCATATAGACTTTTTTGATTAAAGGGTGTCTAAGGGGGGGCAGGACTTTGTTGGATAAGCAGGACTTCATTAGCATTGCCGTAAAGCGTTGTGTTTATGTTTCGTATTACCCCAAAATGCTCAAAGAATGGGAATTATTTTCCAGCGAGGCTTTAAAATTCAAAATAAAGTAAGACGTTAGAGTATTTCCAGCATTATTACCAGTAATAGACCATTTCTTCCTCGCTATCTGTAAGGGGGAATTAATTAGTGGGAATTACACGTGGATCCTGTACCCTTGCGCTGTGACATTCGGGTCAAATCTTTTCATTTTTTGATAACGTTACTTTTTTTTTTCAGCCTGTTCTATTAACTAGTGTGTGTTTTTTTTCATCTTTGTTCTCCTTGTTCATTTTTTATCAGACAGCCGGTTAGTAATTACCCCTTCATATCCTTATGGCAAAAAAAAAAAAGCATCGCCAGTGATCTTATTGTCCAATTATTGTATAATTTGAAATGACTAATCTCCCTTTTTTTTCTGTTTTACTGTAAGATTAAAGAGATGGCACAAAACGATTGCATGGTAGACCGGGGGCCGATTTATTAAAGGAACCAAGCCCCGTTTCTTTTTGAAATGTCTAGCAACGTATTGTATTATTTTATATTTCTCATAATTCCTGCTTCTGATGTATTTTCTCATATTTCTTGGATTTTATTAACTTAATAAAAGCAAAATAAAATCCAAGATGGGAAGCACCACACTGAGCTGATGCTTTATGGCGATGCTAATGAAGTCCGTTCCTCCATAGACCTTCATTAGTCAGAGAGTCCGACTGGGCGATTAAGACTGAGCCATTCTATTGTTTCCCCACAGGCAGTATGATAAGGAGTAGGGGGGGTTTATTTAGTAGATCGGGGCTCAGATAACAGAGCGAGAAATCATACAAAGGCTGATATGCAGCTGCCTGAAAACATTTTATTATGGGGCAAAAATTCTACTACTGGTTTAAAAACAAAAACAGCAAAATATTTTTGAAAATATATATTTTTTCTGACACCAGTAATAAAAAAATTGTGCGGCTTTTTTTTTTTTACACCTGAACATTAAGCACAGATGTTGTATACAAGCTGTAAATAAGTAAATTATAAAGCCATATGGTATGCTGGACCCTTCTGAAATTTCAGACTATTTAATGCTCTTCTATTTATTTATTTATTTATTTATTTTCTTTGCAAAAACTTCTGTCGTGCCCGCGGTCATCATAAAAAAATATATATTTCATTTAAAAAATAAATTAAATAAATAATTGGTCCAAATTCCAGAGTTCGTTTGTCTTTTTTTTGTTTCTACGTTATGATCAAAGCATTAATGAGATCTCACGCCACAAACACCTTCGCCAGGGTCAATTCTGATACCACATCAATAAATTAATTATTATGACGTAATAATTTTACATTAAAAAAAAAAAATTAATTAATAATTAAAAATTAATCATAATAAATAATAATAATAAAACTAATTAATCAAGGTTACGCAGTTGGCGTTTCCTATGTTAAATAGAAAATATATTGATTTTCTTCCCGTCCTTTACCCGGACTTCTCTGGCTGTATTTGTGTCATTATCTGGGTACTAATTAATGGCTTCATGTGTAGTTTTTTTTAACCAAAAGTCCTAATTTTTGGATTTTTGGTTAATACCAATCTCTCATTTTCCCGATTGTTTACATTTTTAGTTAGATACACTGAATTAGCAGATGTAATGCTGTTTACGGGCTAAAATAAGCAATATTATATATTAGAAACCCCCCCTCATGTATTTACCAAGGGAGCAGCCATCTAAACCCTCTGTTCCCACGATCTCCATGATTATTCCTCCCCATTAAGTTACCCAACACGTTTAAATTATAAAAAGTGAAAAACCAGAATAATAAACCATAGATCGTTTTAATGAGTGACTTTATTTACGGCAAATGCTGTGATGGCAACCGTTCTACTTCACAGGAAAAGACAATCAGCAAAAGACACAACATTTAATTGCCAATTTCATGTTTGTCTTACACTGTCTGACTCTGCCACCTGTGCTGGGAACCCATTCCATGCACCAACTTCATAGTAGCCAAGCAGATATCTATATGCGTGTGCTGTGAACAGTTCTGGTGGTAAAAGCGCAGCAAACGTCAGGCTCATCCGACCGGTTTTCACTTCTGAATAAGAAGGGTTAATGAGCAGTGACCCGCTTCCTGATTTCACTAAGCAGCTCGATGCCGTTATTAGTCAGCGGCAGCGCGTAGCTCTCGTGATTAGTCACACGGCATGTGGCCTCCCACCGTCCCCATACTCTAAAGGCTACTGTTTACTGACGGCCGAGACGGCCAATAATTCAACCCAAAACAAAACCCAAAGCAGAAAACATCCCCCACCCCCCCTTCAGAGAAAAAAAAGAAGTAACGGATACTTGTTGAGGTTGCAAAAAGTTAATAAGAGGAAGTCAACAGACGAGAAGAAAGAGACTTGTTACAAAGTTTCCAATTCAGACTCTACAAGACTCTTAACACAAGAACCCAGAAGACCAGAAGAAGACCCAGAAGACCAGACTCAACATGAAGACCACGCTGGTCCTCCTCTCATTACTCTTCTCACTAAGCACCGGCGACGTGATTAGGTAAGTGGCGTCTGTCTACTCAACGGGGATTTAGCATTTTCAGTTGCAGGAGGTTATGACGTTTTAGCTGGCCGTCTTCTTCTGCATGGACCATGTTGATCACGGTTTAGATTTTGTAGCCCCATGGCTACCAGGCCTTAAAGCCTCAGAATCCCAAAGCAAGACCCCAAGACTTTCCAGGCACGGCCACACGCTAACTCCAGCGGCAGACCGGGTGCTGCGTATCCAGCCGTCATTCCCATGCATGCTTTAATTAGATTTTAATGACTTTGTATCAATAAACACGGCCCTTGTTTTTTTTGTAAGTAAATAGCATTTAGAGGACTTTTTACACCTCGGCTGGTTGCTGGCTGACAACGCATCGGGCATCATGGACAAAAAAAAAATGGAAATCCTGTAAAAAAAACCGAGTTGCGCTTTTATTGAAGAAACGTCCAGAGAACGTTGCGTCGCTACGAGGGTTGACAAGGTTTCAAGCTGGAACGAATAACGTGGATAGATGGAGCTCCACACGTAGGACCAGATGAGGACTTTAAAAAGAATTAGCGATCACACAAGTGCGGGATGGTTTCTAGAGCTAGAAGAATGAAGGGTTAATTAATGTTTTTTTTAACATTTGTCATGCTCGTTCAGGATCCCGTTAAAGAAGTTCAAAACCATCAGGCACGCGATGAGCGAGGGGATGTCCACTGAGGAGCTCCAACGCCGAGGGTCAGAGGTGGAAACCCTGAAGCACAAGCCAATTCCTCGAGTGACCGAGTTCCCGGAGAAACTCACCAACTACCTGGATGTGAGTTTGGTTAAAGTCTAATGTCCCTGACACCCCCTACTAGAGAAGAAAACGTATTAACGCGCTCTGTGAGTAACCCTAACCATCTGTGAGTTCTTTAATATACATTATCATTATAACTTGGTTACTTGAAGCTGTCAATCAGTGGCAGGAAAGGACTTCCATTGAACTCAACAGGAACACTTTCCTGTTACTAATTGACAGTTTAAGGAGCCAATCAGGGGTTAGAAAGTCCTCCTACCGAAGTCAGTGGGAAGACCCCCGGTGGTTACTGAAGGGCTTTCTCCTACTGTGTCTTTAGGACATTGGTGAAGACCTCAATTCTAAGAGTAGCAACAGTAACATCTTCACTCACCGGAACATCTTCACTCACATATCCCCAAAGGAGATAGACGGGGTAATTGACGTTGATAGACGGGGGTAATTGACGTTGATAAACGGGGGTAATTGACATTTTGGTGTTAGAAGCAGAGTTTTTTGTACCATGGTCCTTGTAGCGATGGAGGTGGACCCACTGAGGTCACTCTTGGATAACATTTTCCGTCCCACTTCTTCTCAGTGGTGGCAATGATGGAAAAAAAAATAAATGGCGTCATTCCATAATTATTATTTTGCGGACGGTACGTTTCTCCCGATACCGTCGCTTACGTTTTTATTTATTATTTTGTTTCAGGCTCAGTACTACGGAGAAATCTCGATAGGAACCCCACCCCAAACCTTTTCCGTGATCTTTGACACCGGCTCTTCTAATCTGTGGGTCCCCTCCATACATTGCTGCTTTTTTGATATCGCTTGTTGTAAGTAACAATTTGAAGTTCTTAAATTCTTATTTTCTCTCAAGGAAACCACCCAGGAACCTGTATTTATTAACAAATCATTTATTTACGGAGTTTCATTAGGAACATAAATTGTCTTTAGAAATGCCTACCGTCTCTCTGGGTCCAATGAAGCGTTTTCTTGGGCCTAGAGATACTCGAGAGTAATTCACCTTCGCAAGTCCAAACGGGACGTCTTCTTCAAGCCTTCACGGATTAGATCATCAGACAGAGGGCACTCCACGGAGTACCAGCTCCGAGCAGGCTCTCCTTCTTTGCTTTTTTTCCCCCGACCCGAGGAGGCTTAGATATATGGCTCAGACGCGGCTCTGAAGTTCATTTAAATTCCGCTCTAATGGTGCAGTCTCTGGAAAAAAAAAAAAAGGTTATTGAGGCAAATGCAGGAAATCAAAGCACTTACAATCCTTCAGCTCTATGCTTTAATTTCTCTTTAGCAAGGTATACAAGATATATATATTTGGTTAACAATAAAGAAATGGCCTCCATTAAAGTGAATGACGGGGGTAAGTAACTATTTGAGTACCGGCTATATAAGAGAGCACTAGAAGGTCCAATGTAGACCGTTGGGAGTTCCTTTCGCATGTCCTCTCCCTCATTTCCCAACCTTTACATTTGTCCCTCTGATTTCAAGAGGTCCCTCTGATTTCAAGAGGTCCCTCTGATTTCAAGAGATCTTTCGGTGAACTTGTTAGTCTAGTTGTGAACGGAGCCATTGGGATCTGATGTCGCTCCCCAACTCCCCAATACAGTAGAAGATGGAGTCCATATCAAACTGTTTCTTATTAATAGTTAATGTATTCCTCATTGTAATGTTTTTTTCCCTTCAATTACGGATACTGGATAGTGTTATGTGGCCCTAGGGTGGCCCTGACAGCCGGACACCAGTTTTAAGCGTGGGTTATTATCCTTATGCCACTGCCATCAGAAGTTTGCTGCCCTAGTGGCCAACCAGTGGTAGTGCAGTTTCTCTACAACCCATTTATTGGTGTTCAATGCTAAATCATGCTAACTGTTAACACCCATTGCATTTTTTATGTAGAATAGTTCATTTTATAAACCTCTTTTCCTTTTTATTACATTTCTCAAGGATATTTTGTTTTACGTGCTCTTTGATTCTTCTGTGATTCAGGGTTTCATAGAAAATACGACTCCGGGAAATCCAGCACCTACAAGGAAAATCACACAGATTTCTCCATCCGCTACGGAACGGGGAGCCTCACGGGGTTCCTGAGTCAGGACACGGTTACAGTAAGTGTTCACTCCATACAAAAGTGCACACAGACCAAGAGGATGGTGTTTTTTTTTTTACTATTTTTTATTATAGGTCATTTAAATGTGGTTGACGTTTAGTATTTATGTTCATTCCTTCTCCTCTCATCTCCATTGTAATGGTTGATCTCGTTCACAGATCGGTGACCTAAAGACCCAGAACCAAACCTTCGCCGAAGCTGTCAAACAGCCAGGCATCGTGTTCCTTGCTGCTCGTTTTGATGGCATTCTGGGGATGGCGTACCCAAACATCTCTGTTGACGGGGCGCTGCCAGTTTTTGATAACATGATGCGGCAGAAGCTGGTAGAAAAGAATGTGTTCTCATTTTACCTAAACAGGTTAGTGAATAGCACCCCATTTTAATTTCCTATTTTGCGTTAAGAGTGTATTGGGTCAACAGGAGGAGGGCTATACAGAAAATGTTATGACCTCCAAAAAAAGACCTCTGGTGATTAGGAAAAGTTCATTAGGGTTCCTAAGATGATTTGCACTGGTTCTAAAGGTTCTTGTACCTTATTTAAAGAAGTACAAGTACAATAACGCACTCTCTCTGATGACCTGCTCATTAATAGGACTGTGCAAAGAACAAGAGGTCATCCATTAAGGCTTGGAGAATGGAGTCTTTTCTGAAAGCAGTGGTGGTGGTGGTGGGGGGATTCTTTACAGTAAGGGCAGTAAAGATGTGGAATCCACTCACCACAGAGATCCCATAGATGCCTTTAAATACAGACTGGAGAGTATATAATATGAAGAACATAGAGGTATATAAATGGCTATATGGACAGTGTTAGGTATATCTTGTTGATCCAACGAGAGATCCGGTGCCATTTTTCCCCTTTTTGAAGGACGATTGAAAATCGCTTCAATGCACGGCTTTTGCCTTCTTCTGGATCAACAGTGTTGGCTAGTTAAGCTTTGTGACAGCTTCTAGTAGATGGAGGGTAATGTGGGTTCAATTCTATCCTCGATCTGTATAATGGAAGAGGCTAAGGAATGGTAGGATAGGACCCCTTTAAGGCAGGATAGGTCGATGGCTGCCAGTAGCCATGGAGTCAAGCGTAGCCGGGTCAAAACCAGAAGTACGTGGATATCAAGCCAAATCGGTAGACATGAATTAAGGTCAGGGCAAGCCAAGCGAGCAGACGGGAGAACATTGGAGGGCGGCGATGGATTCCGCGTCGCGGGAGAAGCGGAACGTCAGAGGTAAGTCTTTAGATTAGTCAAGACAATTAGTCTGTCTTCGCTCTTTGGAAAACAAGGATGCTAAAGGATTAACTTCATAGATATCACAAATAAGAGCTCTATTTTCTCCGAACGAGAGAATACGAGACTTTACGTCCCCTTTAATTTTCTGAATTCCATCCAGTGTGTCAGAATTCCATCCTAAATTATGTGTCAGGATTCATTCCATCATCAAAAACACAGAATCAGGAGACCTGCCTCTTCTAATCGATCAATACACAATGCTCATGTAAATTGCCTTGTCAGGCATTCACCCAGACATTAGCATCTCTTTTTCGTAAAATACTTTCAAATATAGGACATTTGGTGGTCATCAGATATTTAAACATTCGCCGTTCAGCAGGAAAAAAAAATGCCCCGATGTGTTTTTCATCCGATTCCATCATGGCCATTTTGTGCCGGATCACATTAGTAGTCAAAGTGCCCAACGGTGCCCAGATGGTTAATTTTTTTATTGTATTACCAGTAGTTTATGACTAAATACATAATGATCTAATTCTATAAGGCTTTCGGGGGCACCAGCCAAATTTAAGGTGCGCCATTGCTCAATAGCGCCTCCTACCTACCTTTAAATCTGCGCTCATAAAGGGTGGTAGACAGTGATCATTATTTAAGTCAAATATCAAATGTTTTTATACATCACAGTTTATCAAACCATTATTATCTAAGGTCAAACATCATTTAAACAGATCAGTGGCATTGATAATTGCTTGTATTTGTTTTCGTGAAGGGATCCCACCGCAGCAGTTGGAGGTGAACTTCTTCTGGGTGGTACTGACCCAAAATACTACACCGGAGACTTTCATTATCTAAATGTCACCCGCATGGCTTACTGGCAGATCAAAGCGAACGAGTAAGTAGCAACCTGCTCCGCCATGTTTAATCATGGCCATTCCAACCTGTAGCCATCATTCCATGTTCCATCTACCATATGTAACACCATGGATGGTACCTACAAGACTTTCATGCCAAGGTAAAGACAACAAACCTTATAATGACCTAGGAGTCAGTCAATAGTTACATGCTTGTAAGATTATGGAACCAGTAGTACCTAGAAACCTAAATGAAAAGGTAACTTGGCCCTAACCTAGGTCCTATGAACCTTACCATCCACCAGGGCCATTTCATGGTGACTCTCCAGGCCAACACAAGAGAGAAAGAGTTAAAAATCTCTAAATTCAAGGTAAAACGCCTTGTATGCATCATCGTTATTTTATTTACCCAGGGTGAATGTTGGTAACGAGCTCACTCTCTGCAAGGGAGGCTGCCAGGCCATTGTGGACACCGGGACTTCTTTAATTACGGGACCTGCTGAAGAAATTCGGGCTCTTCACAAAAAAATAGGAGCTTTGCCACTTTTCAATGGCGAGGTAGGTGTCATTACGTTTCCAAAGCATCCAACACAAACCATTGCGACACGTAAATGCCTAACCTGGTCCTATCCATCTACATATTCATTAGGTAAAGATGGCATTAGGTGAAGTTGGCAGTAGTCCTTCAAGTCCTCGGCGGTGTCTTCCTTGTATTCTTATGATATTCTATTATATTCTTCATTATATTCTTCAATCCTGTCCTAAACCACGGTTATAAGTAACTCTGACATCATTAAGAGATACAGACCCCTCTGATGTGAAAAGGATTCGAATATTGCGCAACAACCAAAATGGCAGAATCCCAGGAGCGAGACTTACCATTTTAATCTGCGACATTCCATAATTGCTTCCTACATGCATTATTAAGTGTGTTATTAAACTTTCATGGCAATATTATATATGTTTATAGTGTAAATAAACTGTATAGAAATGTTTGTGGATCAATAAAGTAATCAGGTAGCGAAGGGCGGTGTGCGTGACCATGATCCATATGGGACCGTTGATGGTTGGTTTGGACCCATGTGTATATAGCTATAAAGGTATTGCTTTTGTAGACCTGGATGAACATGAATGTAATGTGTTCTGTGATCGAGTTAGCCTATTATTCAGCTTGGATTCACATTTATGTATTATTTCTTTTCTCCAGTATATGATATTATGCAATAAGATTGAATCTCTTCCTACCGTTTCGTTTAATCTCGGAGGAGTGCAATACAACCTCACAGGATCCCAGTATGTGCTCAAGGTAAGGGTTTAGAACTAAACAAGATCACGTATAGAGATTTATAGTGGTTCAGGTTGAGAAAAAGACTTGCGTCCATCAAGCTCAACCCTTTTCCTATTCCTTGTTTACCGTTGTTGATCCAAAAGAAGGCAACAAAACCCTTATGTCAGAAATTTCCAATTGTGCTTTCAATGGGGGACGCCCCCCATTTCTCTACTGTCATAGCCTTCTTTTCAAATGACCCCAGGCCCAAATTTAAGCACCCCAACATTGCAGCCATGCACACAGCCCCTAGGCCACATTGCAAGGACACCTAATCGACAGGGTTGGCTCGGGGTTATGCCCACCATGTCTAGATACTATGTTTAGATACCGTGATGTGATGACATTCTGCTCTTCCTTGCCCCTGATCCATAATAATGTCACAAGCCACTACTCGTGATCCTTAATTTGATGAGTAATCAGAGATATATCCTTTTTTTTATAAATTTCATCATCGGCACATCAATATTTGGTAGTGAAATTAGACCTTCATTATCGTTAGTAGTCATGGAATCTAGAGTTCTTCTTTCTTGCAACATTGTGTCTTTGATGCCTATCATCAAGCGTCATTGTTGTTGGGCGTGAAAGTTGAAGTGCCCGGTGGTCGGCTTTGGAGGTGTTTTCAGCTTTGAACGTTGCGTCTTTGACCAATTCTTTCGGGATTCATGGACTATTTTATGGTGCTAATGATTTTATTTCTGCTCCACACAGATAACGACGTTAGGACACACAATTTGTCTTAGTGGTTTCATGGGACTGGACGTACCGCCTCCTGCTGGTCCTTTGTGGATCCTTGGAGATGTCTTCATTGGCCAATATTACACGGTCTTCGATCGGGACAACAACCGCGTGGGATTTGCAAAATCTAAATAATCTCAGCAATTAGATTCAACTGATTTCTTTTTTGCACCAACAATGGTTAAGAATTACAACCCGGCTTTGACTTTAAAACTTCCTTCCAGTAAAAAGTTTTCTTTGTGAAAATTATGTTTTTTTAAGATTTAATACAAAACGATCAGTTTTTGAGTGGATAATCAAATAAATATTTAACAGCAGATGTTCAATATATAAATATACTAGAAATTAAAAAAAAGCTTTTACAGTATATCTGTACTCTTCCGGTCAATATATATACGGTATATCTGATAGACTTTGGAATAGAATGATGGGTTTGCCAGGAACCGGCGGATGATGTGAAATTGTGTAATAGTTTGAAAAAAGATCTTTTTAAAAAAAACAACAGGTAAAAAAAATAAGTTACGATCCTCAGATGTCATTGATCATGATTCTCTTTCAAGACGATTGCATGTGATTCCCGGCTTTAGCTTGTGATTGGAATCTGTATTGATTGACAACTCGTCTTACTGAGTTAATGGAAGGGCTTTCAAACCACTGTTTTGGTAATTTTTAAAATATATTTTAAAGGGGAAATAACCAAATATGCCGAGTGTGACCTTTTAACTGTCGTTTCTATAATAAAGATACTTTGGTCAGTGAATCCAGCCCAATATTTTTGTGAAGGTGCTATTTACTTGGTCTGATACCTCTTTGTGGGGTTTAAGCTCTGCTGACAAGGACGTCAAGACCTACGGCTCTCCATGTTGCAAGAACTAGAAGAAATATCAAATTCTAGAAGCACAGACCATAGATTACCTGTTAAACTGTGGTTCCAAGTAGACCTGTGCAAATGGGCCAAAAACGCATGGAGAACACAAATTATTTGGTTGGGTTTTGGCCCATTTGTTTTCAAACAAATTACATTCCCTGCCCATTCGGTTTGGCAGAAAATTTGATAAGTATTTTTGATTCAGGAATGAAATTCGTTGCCCGGGGCCACATTCATTCGCACTGTCTCATTCGTTCATTCTCCTCCTCACACTTACAGAGAGTGAACGAGAATGAGAGTGTGAGCGAGTGAATGTAGGCCCATGAATTTCAGATGAAAATTCAGAGCTTTTTTCTTTGTTTTCATCCAATTCAGTGGGTGGGGGATCTGGCCTTGTTTTGGGGCTTCGTACAAAATGACCAAAATTTGGTAAATTAGCAATTTGCACAAATCCGAATGCACAAGTCTAGTTACAAGGGCCATCAAAACTATGAGTAGATACATTCTAATGGACACTTAATTGAAATACACACTTTATGTTTCGTCCTTCCATCAGAGTTTTATGTCCTGGTTTTGCTCCGGTTCTGCACCTGAATTTTTTATATTTGTTTATAAAAAAAACCCCTAATCTGCACAAGTGTTCGGGAAATAAGATGAAATGCGCGTCTGCCTGTCACGTTTTCCTCCGCACTTACAGAGTTATGTTTTTATAAGTGAACGCTTTTAGTCAAAAGGCAGCTCGTTTGATCTCAGATGAAAATGTGCTGTTCGTGTGGTTGTTTGGGAAGAAGCCTTGTTGTCTGTATAATAAGGTAAACTACAAATGTTCCTGACATCAAAGAGGCGGAACAAACCAAGACAATTTTGCTGTGAATTAGAGATAACAAAACAAGGTCGAATCGTCAATTTTTTGAAGTCCCGAAAACCTACAATGGGGTAAAGAGGTCCTTGGGCTAACAAGGCTATGTCGAACCATATGGGAAGCAATGTGTGCCAGCACCTAAGCTTGATATGTTGACGAGAAACAAGTATCTCTATCCATTTAACCCAAACGACGAGCCAATGGCCAGGTTGGCATGAACGCTAAACCAAGATTTTGCAGGAGAGCTGAGCTTTTCAACTCTCGGTATTGACCATGCATGATGGAGGGCCAACCTCGGGGACCTTTACCTGCAAGAAGGACTCTTCGGAAATGTCCTGTATCCCTCAAAGGTTAAGACTCTTCACATTCTATACTTTAGAATCTTATCTCGGTTGGATGTTAGTATCATCACGCAGGTTTCTTACATCATCAAATGTTAGTGATGTTAATTCTTGACGCCTTCTTGTAATAGAGGTTGTATTTTTTAATATTTCATATTCATATTTTCATAATTCTTCCCATTGACATCTAAAATTTAATTTTTTTTAAATTAAATATAGCATTACAGATGTTTATCTATCTCCATGCGTTGACTTTCATATAAAGACATGGTGTGTAAAAACCCTAAATAGTAGACGTGGCTTCTACGTCACGGCTTTAATAAATCAGCCCTGAAGTGTACACTGGTATTAAATGCAAATTAAATTGAAAAATGGTCACTATTTGATTATGGCGTGAAAGGCATTGATAAAATAGTCCGTGGCAGGAGAAGGCACAAGGACTCGCCAAAAGATGGAACATTTTCAGGCGGCTGACCTCATCTGAATCAGTCTGCGCTCCCACTTATTACATTTCTGACCTTGTATTCCCTTTTGCTTTGGATAACAAAGCCCTGTTATAAATAAGGTATGACTTTTCATATTTTATTCATAGATTGCAAGATACGCGATGGTTACTTTTTGTTCGTATTTGGTGTTATGTGTGTTTGGGTGATTTCACGTCAGGTGGCAAGTCGGAAATGTAGCTATCATTAGGGTTGGTTCCATCTGCTGGTTCCAACAAAAGCCACTTGGAAAGTTCTTTAAAAGACCTTGGTGAGCCCATTAATTTTTTTTTACAAGAGTTGGAATTCAATCAGTTGTAGGAGACTTATTCTTGGAGGCCGACTTTTAAATGGCGATGCAGAAGGACTAATGAATGTGACCCGACCGTAGACCTCCCTATTGAAAGTCCATCCATTTCCACTCTTCTTTGGTCACAAATATCATTTATGGTTCTGCTAGCAGTTCCTGGGATTTTTTATTTTGTTTTAAGATTATATCTATGTTTCTTGAAGTCAGTAGCCCATCATTCTGGTCAAGAAATTGGTTCCAGAGCCCAAAAGACTACCAAGAAAACCTTTAGCTGCTCCTAGGGCTTCTTTGGACTATGGGCAACAAGAACATTCTTCCAGGAGGCTTTAGTATGTTGGTAAAAGAGCACAAGCTCACCTGCCATACCCTTGAAAAAAAGGTGTACTGTCCTTTATATACACTAAAAGCACCCATTTTTGGGTTTTGGTTTCCATGGTAAAGGTTAATCGCGCGAGTCACAGATATGAATTTGTTCCGGAAGTCTAGCCGCTTTATAATAGCTATTTTTTTTCTTACCTCCCATGAGATGCCTTGATGTAGCAGGTGTTCTTGCGTGCTTTGGCCATCATAGAATACTACCGCTTTCTGATTATTAAAAATATATATTTACAGGTTCGGAGTTCAGCGTTGGTAATTTGCTCTTCTTTGTCTGTGATGGATTGGGTAGCAATGTTCATTTTTTCACGTGCGGAACTGAGACGTGATCGTGTACAGAAACGTCTTCTTTTACCCATGGAATGTTTATAATAACCTCGCTGGAGCTGTATTTAGATTATATCACCTCCTACATAGACTGCTGATGTGTTGGCAACATAAAAAAAAAAAAAGCAGTCGCTGATTCTGAACAGCCGTAGTGAATACCTCCTGAAAGACTCATACAAGCCCAAATAGTAAATACCTTTCAGCTGTGAAAAATTCACAATGAACAAGTTATCCTGGATTCGTAACAAAAAACCTTTCTCGCCTACGTACATCAAGCGGAACACCATGAGATAAAAGAGAGCTGAAAGAGAGCGCTTGTGTTTTAATACGCTAAAAAAAGTCAAAAAGTGGCAACAAAGGCAATCATATCTTTAATCAGAGAATAATGGTTTTGGAATTTTTCCATACGCTACAAATACAGGATAATCATACGTTGTATCATATCATACGTTGTAGCAAATGTGTCCATGGAACCCCTTCCCGCCGGGAAACCAAAATGTCAGCCCCATCCAAGCCACGGGATAAATGAATAATAGGGTGGCATTGATAGGGATTTTCCAGTGGTGGGATCAAGTGCCCCTCTTGCCCCTACACCAGATGCCCATGTACAGTTGCTGGTACCCACTGACACATAGAACCTGCGTGTAGCAGCGGAAAAGCCACTAAAACGTCTGGTTTCAACCATCTTGTCGTATAATGTGGACCAGCCATGGGCAAGCAAGCCAACACCTACCATGCACTGGAGGTAATTCTGGACCAAACCATCATGGTTACTATCTACTGAGGAGTTTCTGTGGCCTGGGTTGGTTGGAAACAAAATTGAAATTTTTTTCCCACTTTCTCAGTTTGGCTCCAAGAGCCAAAATAAATCCTGCGTCATTGTCAAAGCTAATTGGGTTCTGGAGGAACCTCTGCTTGTGGACCTCCATAAATTCTCCAATCTCATGCTTGAGGTCCCTCATCCTCGACAACATCCCTTCTTTTTACGCATCTCAATCTCCTGTCTCAATCTTAATGTCTCACTGTCTCCCTTCGCCCCAACATAGCGGGGCATAAGGACTTGTTGCACTAGGGACCCCGTTGTGCCTAGGGTAACTATCCTTTTACCCTACATTAAAGAAGACCCTAACTATGACACCAAACTATTTATCTCACTCACTCTATGTGTATATAAACCTTCAAATTAGTACAAGGGCACACCAAATGAGTACCCGCATGCAGTCATATCCATGCGCGGGGCAGGAAGGCATCTTTCATGCTATCGGGTCATGCCGGCATATCACTTTCATAGCTGTCAACGTCTTATCCCTTCTTCTTCTTACCTTTCGTCTCCCACCTTCATGGGCCAGATGTGCTACACTTTCGGTGGCCTTCGTAGGACCCCGAGGTCATTTACAAGAAGTAAGCGTCAGGCTAATTCATTATTATAACATAATTATTAAATTTGAAGAATTCTTATAAAATCGGCCGAAATTACCACCAACATTAATTCAATGACTTACTTGAGGAGAAACATTGAAGCAACCCAACAATGACAAATGACATCTGTCCTTCCTTTTATGTTTTCGTTAAAAAAAAAAAATGTTGTTTGTTCTTTTTGTCCCCGAGCCAATCAAATCACTTGCTATTCTTGCAGCGCACCCCTTTTGTGCGATTTATCTAACTGCATTTTAATGAATTAGACTTTAATGCAGACTCCTGCTTTTAAATGTCAAAATACCCTTGTTTTCACCTTGTGGCCAAAGTAATATGTTTCCAAGCGCGTCTATAATTCTGGGTTCCCAGCCCGGGAAAATCAACATGCATCAGTCACAATTCTATGAGAGTATAACAGGAAATTAGCAGCTATTTTAAATAATTCTAGGTCAAAATGGGCAACAGCATGAAGACCGTGCTTGCCAGGTCATGAAGTGGTTGTTGCAAATTATTTCCAAGGTGAAAAGTGCGGCCAAAGCCAACACTTGATCTCCACTAGTATTTTTTTATTCATTTTTACTTAAAAAAAAGGTTTCCTGTCTTGGAAACCAATTTATGCCTTAGAAAATCTATAATATCTGTCTAAATGTTTCCACCGGGTCTTCTGCTGGCTCATGGCTCTCCAGAGCCTTGTGTTTCTCCCTAATGCCCTCAGACGGCGTCATTAACCCTGCAGAGCCTTGACGTCCCACATCTAACCCTTTACTAGAACCACTAACTGGTCTATGCTGAAAAGATTGGTCCAAAAAGTTGTCCTTATGTCTGGTAACCCTTTATTCCTCAATGTCTGGGTTTTTAACCCAACCTCGGGTTCTCAAGGTGAACAGATTCTCAGGGTGATGCAGTCTGGAGTTGACTTTATGGTCTCCCCCGGGCCAAGTTGCGGCACCAGGATTTTAAAAGTCTTTACGAGCTATGTTACAAAGTTTCATCAACTGCATCGAACAACCAACTTTAAAAACATGTCAATGCTTAGATGACCTAGACCGGTGTATCCTTCAGGCATTGTTGTAGGACACGAATCTCTAAGTGCTCGCATTGGTGGATCTTCTCGTAAGAAGCTTAAGACAGGATCTACAACATGCAAGGAGAGAAAGAAAAGGAGAGAAAAGTTGGATTTCAAAAACTCATCACCCTTTCCTTCAAGTAGGTTCGTGGTGCCCTTTGAATACCACATATAAATGTAAAAAACCGAAACCAAAGCAGGATCCAATCCCCAAGGGTAGAGACAACCTTCTGGCTAATGCCTTCACAATAGGAATCTGCAAATGTATACACAACCTTTCCTCTCCACCTGGATTCCTTTTAAAACAAGGCTGATGGTGGTCTCATACGGTACAAGAGGAAAAACCACCTAGACACCTAGCCTAAAACATCCAGGTAACCCAACGTGCCAGGCCATCGCTCTGCCATTCATAAGATTAGGCTCTGCGCATGCTTGCCTGTGTAGGGTATCATACTGGGGGGTTTAGAGCTTACCTAAATTTCTTTGCTGCTATGAGTGATACCCCTTAAAACAGAATGTTCCTCTGGAGGTCCCCATAAGGAACCAAGTTTTCAGCATGGGTTTTTGACTACTGCTACCCCACTCCAACCATCGATGGTGAGGAGATCCTCCCATTTAAAGCACTACTTATAAATGGAAAAAGTTATTTCTCCCTCTATGTCTTCATTCATGAAATCCTAACACTATGACCAGGTCCATTTGGTAAAGCATTTAGCGTCCTGCTTATGAAAGAGAAAAAAAAAGAGAAAGGGATTTAACCCGGAGGAAAGTTAATTTCAAAGGCGGAGAAATAATATAACAAGAAACAATAATCTTAAAATAGAGGGTCAGAGGCATAGATGTAATGTAAAGAGGTTACTACTAAGAGTGTGGTAGACCAATGGAACAGCCTCCCAGCAGAAGTGGTAGAGGGTAATACAGTGAGGGTATTAAACATGCATGGGATAGACATACGGCTCCTGAATCTAAGACGAGACCAACGACTGATTAAGGTTTGTGTCTTTACAGCAGGGGAAACGGGCAGACTAGACAGGGGCCGAATGGGGCCGATCTGCCGGCAAATACCACTTTCTATAAACCTTGTGGGTGTCAAAAGGGGTGTGCATTGCAGTTAAAGGGTTGATATTCATTTTTTTCCCCTGGGTTTTCATATATACATGTATACACACACACACACACACACACACATATATATATATATTTCCAGTGAAAATGGAAAGGGTTTGGGAAATTTCCACTGTTTATGCCACCTTTTGGTAAATGCCCTCCAATGAATCCAAAATACTGCAGTGATTCCAGTGCCACAACATTCACAACCATCTAATGGAAGCTGAATATAACATAATGCAGACGGGCTGGGTGGTCGATGGTTGCTCGGGGTGGGCATGGGGGGGCACTTTCAAGTCCATAAGACCCTGAGTGCCACTTATATTTTAATTATATGTATTCTTATCTGCAATGCCCACAAGATCAAGTGAACTCATGATCTAAGGGGATTTAGAGGTGACTTCTGGGGCTAAAATGCTACATTTACTGCAGAACCCATAGCTGTCAATCCCCATTCAGCCCCTTGGTGCAGATAACCGCACAAAGCAGACTGCTGATTGGTTCATTCGAATTCTAAGAGGTGCTGCAGCATCTGAAGCCTTTGCTGCAGCAATCCTCCGAGGCTACCCTCCAGAGACCTCCCTGCCATTGCAGTCACACAGCAGCACAGTCCCTCTTTCAACACACAAGCTGCAATCTGTAGCAACAGCAACACAAATACAATGTTGCAACAAAATAAAAACAGATAACGATGTAACAAAGGCAAAAAAAAACACAAATGCAACAGTTACTCTACAAACAGAATAAAAGCATAATACACATAATTACTGCATGTAACAAAGATAGAAGACACCCAACCATCTACATCTAGAAAGTCTTTCTAACCTCATCATGGAAGTCTTGAATAGAATGACCAGAAATACCAGAATTCTGGACCCTTGCTTCATCCTATTCATTTCTTGCTAATTCCCCATGGGTACCCAATAAAGACAAGAGTGTCACACATTACACCTTTAATCTATTTGCACAAGTGTACAACATTCCTTTGTGAACCCCCCCCCCCCTTTCCTTAAGGTGGCTGGACTCATCCATCACACACCTCAAGATGTTTCAGCAATGCAACAATCCAAGATTCTAATTCAGAACGTACCATACATTGCAGAAGTAGGGGGTGGTGGAGGGGGGAGAGACATCATCATTTGAACCTTCCCACCTTGCAGCTGAACATTCAATGTCCACATGATAATGCCATATTACAAGCTCTGGGAATATCAAGTATCACCAGGAGGAGAGAAGGAGATACAGCACTGGAGATATTTTTTTTTTACATTTATTTGCAGAACAGCTTCCTCTTGGTGTTCCTATAAAAAAGGTAAATTACATGATCACAAAAAAAAAAGCCTTACCTTAGCCTTCATCAGGTTGGCATATAGAATTACAAAAATAATAACTAAAAAAAAAAGAAAGAAAAAGAAAATGGGCTGACAATTCCACTTAATGAGGCAAGATTCATAGCACTGTCTGCAGCAGAGAGCACATCCCCATCTGCACTTGCAAACTGGAGAGAGATACATTACACAGCACAAGCCATTGAAAATTATTTTTTTTTTGCTTTTTTTTTTTCCCTTTTTCTTTTTTTTTTTTTTTTTTTTGAAACCTCCCATGTCTTTTTTTTCTGACAAGGCCTGTAACCAGCAGCCAGGCAAGTGGCAACAATATTTACCCTTCTCGAACAAGCTATTTTTCTCCCTTTTTTTTCCCTAGCTATTTATATATATATATATATTTTTTTTGTTAATATATATGATTTATATTTTTTAATTCATTTCACAATTTTTTTCACAGACAGCTGGTGACGCAGATCTTCCATACCCAATGTCAATTTTTCATGTGATTATATTTCAGAGAGTGGGGAAAAAAAGATGTTATAATTTACAGGTTGCAGTGATGAATGTATTTTAAAAAAAAAAACAAAAACCTAGAGTTGCATCTTATTCTTATTAGCAAGAAATCCTTTTATTGAGGAAGATATGTGTCCTGATACATGTAAGTATTGCATTTTATGGTTGTATAATTATTTATTATGAATTATTATTAGTAGTATTATTTACTTATTATTTATTACTTTATTATTATTAATGCGATGCAGATATATAGGGTTTGAAGTACTATGTGTGGGTATGTGTCCTATAAGCTGCTGTACATTTTTTTTTATATGTTTTGCATTCAAAACCTGTTACTGATGTAAGAAGCCCTATACTTATATAGCCTTTACATTCCCATAGGGGAATTCTAGCCTTATCAGCTAGTCAAGGAGACCAGGCACAGATGCTGGAGGGTGCCCTCCTCCTTCCTTATAGTCAAGCATGAGTACAGTCCCATCATAATGTATGGGCATGAGTTCCAGGCTTGATCTACACATCCGTACAGCCTGTGGAGTGCTTCATGCTTTTAACTGGACAAGCAAACCAGAAGGGGTGCTGAGGAAAGCAAAATATGTGAATTAGCCCTGGGCTGTGTCAATTCAGATGCTCAGAAGTAATAGATAGCTATATGGATATATATATATATATATTATATATAATTAAATATATATACCATAATACATATATGAAAGAGAGGAGAGGGAGAGAGAGAAAATTTAATTATATAACATATAATATACTATATATATAAATATAGAGAGCTATGTGATACAAATTGTATATGCATATATACCGTAATATATATATTATAGTATATATTATATAATATATATATATGGGAGAGAGAAAAGGTTATATCTATATCTTATATATAACATATATAATAGATAGAGAGAGAGAGAGAGAGAGAAGGAGAATTAGAGAGAATAAAAAGAGAGAGAAGAGAGAGGGAGAGAGAGAAGAAAGGTTAATTTATTATATAATATATATAATATATATATATATACACACACACACACATACATGTTCACCTCTTGTTAAGCATTACTTTGGTGTCCAATGTATTGATTGTATGTCTTGACAGCCATTTAGTTGCATGTAAAATTGTGCCTTTTCCCCCTTTTTTCTCCAAAACCATACTTAACTCTTTTGTGGCCAGTGGGCCCAAGACGTGGTGCAGGCCCCTTAGACAGACAAAGCTTAATACTTACTTTCCAAAGCTTTCCTTCCTCTAGAGGATCAGGGAATGTGATGTACTTTCCAAACTTGCATGCCTACCTTTAATGCTGATTTAGATGCTGGATAGTGGAGAGAAGGCACAGACACAGTAATTCAGTGGTGGAGGGACCAAGTCTAATGTTGGTGTAAGTGAGTATGACAACCTAAGATAGGGTAGTATGTGGATTCTGAGAACGAATAAAAAAAAACATACAGAATTATGTGTATTATCTCCAAAATAATTTCATAAGATCAGTGGGCTGGGAAATAACCTAAGGGTCATTCTAGAGGGTCACAAATTCAATGGTATAGAGCTATATGATCAAGGAGTCCTTAATCTGATGGGAAAAATCCATTAGTGATTTGCTGCATACACCATGGGGGAGGGGGGCTGATAATATACCCCTAGGATTGAAACACATGCATACCTACAGGCATATACATAGACATTCAGCCTGGAAGCCTATAAGGAGACAGATTTATGGGTCCACAGATAGATGTTTTCTGAGACTATTGATGACAACAAAGGGAAATGCAGAGGTTGCAGAACCAGCAGCCCAAGGAGGTTCTGGTCACTAATACCCCCCCCACCAAGGTCAATTAACCCACCCTGTCCCCTGCATGCAAGCCATTATCCAGGCTTTTATTAATCACCCTGCTGACTTCAACGTGGAATATTTGTACTCTAGAGCGCTAACTGAGAGCCACTGCAACCGAGTTAACCCTTTGACTGCCAGTTATGCAGTCTCCACTCTGGGGGAGAGAGAGGGTTGAACAGGCCACTGCTGTGATTGTCTTAAGGCTGCAGCATGGATCAATGTGAATTCTGGGTTTGATATGTGATTGCTGATTACATTTGAAATGCCATCACCTTTTTGAGGTGACTTTGTCAACATCTATTCAAGAATATATATATATATACATACATGACTACTATATACCTACATATCTATTATCATAAATAATTATTATATTTTTATTTTATTATTTATTATCATCTTACACATCACTACTACATCTATCACTACACATTATATTTATTTATATATATTCATAATATATAAATATATATATAATTATATTATATTATATATTTTTATCTTTGTGTTCTCATAGCATTATAAGGCTATATATCTGAATATATGCCTCTAAAGATATGAGATTCTTTTCTGCATGGGCTTCTCCTTGTAACCTATCAGCTCTTCCTTTGTTGGTTCTTGCAGGTTGATATATAACAATTTAATCAGTAATTAGTCTGTATGATTAGTGGATAGGAGTAGTGTGGGTGGGTTAACTTTGGGGTGGGTTTTTTTTTATTTATCTTAGAATTAGTTCTTTACATTAGGGGAGAGGGTATTAATTACATATATTATTGCTATTGAATTCTATGCCATCGTACATTTAGTTACTCAGCTCTGTTGCTATGTTATTGCTTTATTGGATTAGAATTGGGAGTTGACGGGTAAGAGCTGTGTGTAAAAGGTAGTGTTGAGATGGTGTAGGTGGGTTTTGTTTTATAGTTGTATTGTGTGAGGTTATTGTATTGTCAGAATCTCATTTCTATTCCGTATTCCATTTCTCATTATATTTGTGTGAACTGAGAGAGTAGGGGGGTAGTAATAAATGATTAGATTTACAGTATATATAGTTAAGGGAGATATATATAAATATCAAAGCAAAAAGAGTAAGGAGGGTGGAAGAAAAATAAAGAGGGGACAATGCGATGCAGAGATAGGGAGAGAGTGAGTGAGAGAGATGAGGAGAGAGAAAGTGAGGGACAGATATAGAAAAAAAGAAAGAGATCGCGAGAGAGAGAAAGCGAGCAAGAGATGAAGAAAGAGGGAGAGAAAGAAGAAAGAAAAAAATGGAGAGAGGCAGTATTTCAATGGAGAGAGAAGGTACAGTTACCAGAGCAATCCGTGAGCCACATACTAACATTTACCACACATGTTTAGGTGTGAGAAAGGGACACACAGCAGAGGTGGTTTCCACACTATGATACAAAGCACGAAGCTTAAAGGCAGCATAGCCCTTCCACTCATTCACTATAACACCAAACAGACCCACACACATCACAAACCCACTCACCCTGTTAGCATTACCCGTATTGATCCGCTAGGGAAAGCCCACTCAGCAATTCTTTTCATGAACCATTGGGTCATTTAGGCAGCAGAGTCGCAAGGGTTAAATAATCCACCCCATCACCTCCTAAGGAGGCACTTTCGGGTGATGATATTGTAAGTGCAGAACATTACAGGGAATAGCTCTGCTCCTGCTGAGACATACACAATGTGGACACAGGGGGTACTTATAGTTCCAGAGGAGGCAATTACAATATTTAACCCTTTAGCTGACCAACAATGAGAAATATATGTGTGTATATCTAGAGTCCTTCTAGAGTCCTTATTCTTAGATAGCAAACAACACTAAATCATAACAAACATGAATCTGAATAATATACATAATTAATTTACAGCATATACTATGCATTTCTTACATTATTATTTCAGCTCCTACCCTACTGGTGAGATCTTAAAAGAAATATATATATATATATATATATATATATATAAAAGGCATATGGCAATGGAAATATAGGACAAGGTAGAAGAAAGGAGTTATCTGGGACAGATGATGGAATTTAAAGGAAAGAAATGTAGATTTACTGAAGCTTTGGAAAGGATAATGAGATAGGAATAATGTAAATAATATGGATTTCAGTGAGTGTATTTCAGATGGATATGGAACTATGAAAAATAATAATAAAAAAAAACAAAATAATAATAAAAAAAACAATAATGAAAATAAAGTAACCTGTATATATTTTCTTTCTTCTTTCAGGCTCCCCAGTAGCACCAGCCAGACGTGTTTGAGAATCCAGTGATTTTTTTTTTTGGAATATTATCCATCAACTTTACTATCCATAGTCTTCCAGCCTCAAAACTAGAACCCTGTTTTAGAGCTTGAATTGATACATTCTATATATTTTTTTATACAGAAGAAAAAAACAAAACAAAAAAGGAAATCTTTCCAAATATCTTAATTACAAGGAAGCTCTATCCTCTCTCTGCAGCTTTCTCCTGTATTAGGTCTCTTTTTTTTTGGAGGGGGGGTGTGTGTATATTGAAGGGGGCTGGATGTGTGTGAGCTGGAAAAAAAATATATAATGACCCTGTGATGACGTCATAAGTTTGAAGCCACCTGATTTGATGTCCCTGTGAAACCTGATCTGTACTTGCAGATTTCCTTAGCAAAAAAAAAAAAACAAACCACTTGGGGTAAAAAAAAAAACCCAAATGCACTTATGATCAGTTCAGTTTGTGTCTCATCCTTTCGTGGGCGAAAGTCTGGTAACAAACCTCCTTCAAAGTCATGTTTGAAAGGAGATATGGGCAAATCAGAGGAAAGCGACAAGATTGTCATTAATGTGGGTGGCATTAGACATGAGACCTACAGAAGTACCCTGAAGACATTGCCAGGTACCAGGCTCTCCTGGCTTACAGAACCAGATGCCTTCAGCAACTTTGATTATGACCCCAAAACAGACGAGTTCTTCTTTGATAGACACCCGCAAGTGTTTGCCTATGTGCTCAACTATTACAGGACAGGGAAACTCCATTGTCCAGCAGATGTCTGTGGTCCTCTTTATGAAGAAGAGTTGGCCTTTTGGGGCATTGATGAGACTGATGTGGAGGCTTGCTGCTGGATGAATTACAGGCAACACAGAGATGCAGAAGAAGCCTTGGATAGCTTTGAAACTCCAGAACCCACCGAGGAGGAAGAAGATGGGGATCTGAAAAGACTCTGTCTACAAGAAGATGGCAGAAAGCTGGGTTGGTGGAAAAGACTCCAGCCTAAGGTCTGGGCTCTCTTTGAAGATCCTTATTCTTCCAAAGCTGCCAGGGTAATGTATACAAAGCTTATATTGACCTCTTTGTCTTTTCATTTGGCTACATGAATGTGTAGATATACTGATAGCATTGTTTAGTATTTCATTGCTTAGTTTAATCTGGAAAATCATTTTAAATTAGGTATAGTAGTAGAGAGACTATCCTTCTCTAGAAGGGGGTGCTTAACAGTTGTTTAAACCACAGGGGATGATGAGGGGACATGTGGATGATAATTGTGAAGCCTATCATCTAGGTCTTGCAATCTTAGGGTACAATGTTCTAGATAGGGTACAAAAAGACAGGTGCATTCTCAAAGGGCCAGGGGCCACTGATGCATGCTGTATCTATGAGCCCACCATGGCTTTAACTGCAGAATATAGTGCAGGGTGCAAGTGTTAATGGGGAGGTCTGGAAATTGGACTGCAGTGCAGAGGAAAGCAGCAAAGCTTGCAAGAAATGTCCCTGCTGGAATCTAGCTTATCCTTGTATGTGCAATGGGTCTCTTAGACCAGAATAAATCAGAATTTAGGGATATAGGAGGCTGATACAGATGACCGCAGACCATTCACTCCATAGCATGACTTAGAAGAAGGCAATCAAGTCTACCGAGACTTAATAAAACACAGTGGTCCTTCTAAATGATGAAACTGCAGTTGGCATAGCTCTTTATTTTACTCTTTACAATTAGATTCCAGCAACTTGCTGTCTGTGTTCTGGAAACCTTCATCCAGACCCAGACAGCATTTAATGTTATCAAGTAACCACAAATATGAGAATCTCAAATGTGGGTTAATCTAATATTTGGTGATTACATTGAAGGAAACAAAGTAGCCAAAAAGGTTTGTTTCAGGAGGTAGGTCAAAACCACCAATATGAGACACAGTATCAGCATTTGGTGCATTAACATTGTAAAAAAAAGAATTCTACTGATCAGGTATTTAACAATTAGGACAAATATGGGCTATTATGTACCTTTTTTTGTAATAGACTTATAGCTGAATTGATACATAGATGAGGTTGTGCTTAGCTGATGCTGATTTAAAATCAAGGGTAATTTGTTTACTTGGGTTAACCACAAGACCTCTTTCCCTAATGTATCGGTTCGCCTTCGTCTGTCGGTTCTAGTTTTGTCAGACCCTTTGAATGTACGGACTGTAAGAAGAGCTGCGGAAATTGTTGGCGCTATATAAATAAAAGATAATAATAATAATAACAACAATAATTATAAAACAGCTATAAACACCATGATGTATGCAATTCTCCTTACCGCCAGTAGAGGGCGATATTCTCAAAAGAAACTAGAAAAATGCAGCAAGAATTTTAGCTAAGTCTGCAGTTTCTTACACCTCTCTTCCAAATTAATTATCTATTGTCTTGTACAGTAAACCGTGTGTGAGATGGTTGAGATCTATGGCAATCCCCATAAATAACCATAAAGCCCATGAAACCACTTAGGAAAACCTGATTCCAATTATTGATCTATTTTTTTTTCTGCATCAAAAGCTCTCCTCCCCACCCCCCACCAAGTATTGCAATACAATATTATTATTATCCTATTTTTATTTATATGGCGCCAACAATTTCTGCAGCGCATCTTACAGTCCGTACATTCAAAGGGTCCGACAGAACTAGAACTGACCGACTTAGACGAACCGATACATTAGGCGAAGAGGGCCTGGTTTGCAAGATTATAATCTATAGGTGCTTTTTATTCATATATATTATTCATATATATTTATATAATTTTTATATTAATATATATATAATATATATATATATATTATTATTCATATATATTTAAATTAGCAAACCAAATTGGCTATAATCCAATTTGGGATTTTTTTTAGGATTAATTCATTATTATGAAAATAATTGTTGAAAGCTACAGATTTATAGCTTGCACTGACATCATACATACGCACGTTATGTACTTAATAATCATTTAATGAGTGTGAGACGAGATAAGATTATCACAAGTAGATCACAGAATTCTAAAACAGTAAGAACAGAGTGTTACTACAGGCAGTTTAACCCCTGGCATGCCGTGGGATGTAGAAGTGTATTCCTCTAGGTTGTAAGCTAATGAACAGATCTCATTACCTAATGTATCAGATCGTTTAGTCTAGTTTTGTCAGACCCTTTGAATGTAGGGACTGTAAGAAGCTCTGCGGGAATTGTTGGCGCTATATAAATAAAATATAATAATTTTATTATTAATAATAATAATACCCCAACCTCCAATCGGCCACTGGAATGGGTGAAATCCATCAGCCCTGTCCCTAGTATATTCCATCTGTGGTTTATACCCTCTTTGGGCCATCAGCAATGCGTCTATGATAGCTGTCCATGGTGCTGAACACTGCAATAATAGGAGCAGAGGTGCTGATTCTGCTGGTGTCAGCTTAAAATGAAACGTGGAGGCTGAAGCAGAGATCCGATACTAACGTATAGTAAATAAAAATGTTATTTACTAATAATATATGCATTGTAACTTAACCAGCAAACAAAACCATATCAAATGCAGAAATAGATCATAAAACCCTATTTTGATGACGGCCAGACTTCTGCTGCAAAGGCCACTCAGCACAAACTCCCAGTACTCTCAGCTGGCTATGCCATAAGGTGTAATTCCAAACAGTTTTCATTATTAGGGGTTAAACATTTGTTTTCTGTGCCCCTCAGAGTCTTAATAACCAGAGTTACATTATGTAACCAACTTCAAGCCATTATTGTTGTTTTCAGGTCTCCTAATACCCCACCGTCTTTACTATATGATTTTAAAAACTTTAAACTCTTTACATTTTATTATGAATATTTTGTCAACTAGAATAAAAAAGGCTATTTCTCAAATAATAAAAAAAAGGTTATTTCTCTTCAAATTAAGTTTAGCAGTCATTAGGGCTCTTTTTTTATCTGCCCCCAAAGAGGCTTCTTTCTCTGGAGTCTGCAGTACAGTAGTTATTGACAGCAAAAGCCTTGGCAAATATTATGACGGTGAATGCCAATGTTTGTTTATATTGGATTACATTCACTAAAAGCATATCACATTAATGATATTTCTAGATATATATATACGGTTTCTTGGGAGGGTTTGTTAGAGACCTTTAGGCGAGAATTGCTTCTAGGAATTCTCGTAGGTTCCAGGAATTTGTCCATGAGTGTGAAGAAACGTAGCGCTGAATACTCTTTCTTATTGAAAATATGATAAATAATACAAAAAAATATTTAAAAAATACTAACACACAAAAAAAATAACTATAGAAAATTTTGAGAGAGTAGAAACAGGATTTGCTGGCAAATTGGCCCCATCCGGCCCTTCTAGTCTACCTGTTTCTCCTGCTGTAAAGACTCAAACCTTAATCAATCTCGCCTTAGATTAAGGAGCCGTATGTCTATCCTGTGCATGTTTAAATCCCCTCACTGTATTAGCCTCTACCACTTCTGCTGGGAGGCCGTTCCACTTATCTACCACCCTTTCAGCACTGATGGCACTGGAGTATGATGTCATATCTAGGTGCCCTCAGTATCACCACCCATTAATCATATGGAGCAAAGGAGTAGCAGATGAGCCTCCAGACGCGCATGCTTCTCTGCTACCTTCCACTTGACCACCAGGGTTTGTGAGGCCCCCTTTTTCTCGTCAGGATAAATAATGAAACAGGGATAAGAGAGGTTCGAACAAACAGTGTTCGGCCTCAAAATAAGTAAACAATGAGTCCTCCTCTGCTTACGTTCCTTTACTCTCTTCACTCTCTTGGTTATGTTATCAGAAAATCTATTGGTTCTCCCTATCGCCAATAATTATTATTTTTTTTAAATTATATGAGTCAATTAAAAAAAACAAAACACATTAATAAAAAACAAACGCTATACTGTTTAAATAAATATAAATTGGGAAGTCCCAATTTTGTCTTTTTATAACTTTTTGTATATGTACCCATTGTATGGGAGGGCCAGAATATTTAAAATATAGTAATAGTTTACTGGTCTAAAATCCACTTTTTTTGTCACTTTAAGAAATCTATAAAATAACGCATTCACAGCTCTATTGGCTAACGCGATATCACACGCATCGATAGTCTTACTGCATCGTGCAGCGAAACAGCTGGGCCCCGGCCATGTCTTATATTTAAATATATATCATATTTATGGGATTTAATAGGGATTTACCAGGGTTTCCTTGTTGGAAGAGAGTTTCAAAACAAAGCTCATTAGAATGCTAAAGTTTTTAATTATATTTTACCATGTCTTTTGCAATTTCTTTCCCCCCTTTTTTATTATTATTGGAAATATACAGGCAATTTATTAAAAAAAATGATCTATATACTGCTACAACTAATAATAATAATAATAATATAATAATATTATTAAAAATAAATAAATAATATAATTTCAGGCCACTCACCTGCGTTCCAGAAAGAGTTAAGCCTTATTTATAAGACTCACGGGGTGAATGGGCTAATTCTGGGACAACAAAAATTTCCACTTTGGATAAAATATAATTCTTGGCAACACATTAACCCATGCTTTGCTGCTTCGAAAAGCTCTGTAAGTTCTTCTGCAGTGGTTGGCAGCTTCGGTCCTAGAGGTCCTCTATTTTCACAGGTTTCCAATGTATCTCCCCCCAAAATGTCCAGGTAGCCCTCCTATTAGCCCAGATGGGTCTGTGAGGCAGACGATGATGTTTGACGGGCCGTTCTTTGCTGATGTGAGGAATTACTGATAACTTGGAGGAGCTTGGGCAACCGAGCAGGGTCCACCACTAGACTTTACAATGTGATATACCCAGTTTCTGCATCTTCTAACCAAAGCCAAGTGTGTCTAGCAGCAGAAGACTGTTTGCTACATTTTAGAACGCTGCCGTGGAAGCTGCTTTATCTTTATCCATCCTTTTTTCTCACCAAAACATACAATTTGATGGCGACAAAGAACCCCCTGTCCCATCTTGATGGTCCTTTTTCTACAAGCTGTCAAATGTTAAACCCCACTTGATCCTTGACCTTGTCGGATGTTCAGAATAGCCGTATAGACTCAGATTCCCTCATTGTATTAACTTCTACCACCTCTGCTGGAAGATAATCCTACTGATCCACCAGCATCTCAGTAACATATTTAAAATGCCCAACAATACCCAACAGAAGACACCCCGCAAAATCTTAACATTACAAATAAGACTAATAAATTCTCTCAGTACATTCCATTTACTTGATTCTATATCTGGTACGAAATCTACTGTTTTCAGGTCTTGGTTAATTTTACTGTATTAGCCTTAAATCTTGCGTACTATCGTTTTTTTGTGTTGTTGCTGTAGTGCAATAGATGTTACAGCATTGCAGTGTCTTTCGGACATGAAGGATATCTCTTGCATGGCTTGCAGACGCCGAACGTGCAGCCAATTATAGACAACATCCCGATGACCGTATAGCGAAGAACACATTCGAAAACACGCAGTCATCCTATTTTTGAACAAAAAAAAAGCTTATCGAATGGAATGTGAGGGGTTGAGGGACGTTGGGTGTTTATATAAACCTGCAGTCTCAGTAGGAAAAAAAATAAATAAAATCCCACCCCAAAAAATCAGAATTTGGAAATAAGTCCCCAGTTCCATTTGTAGAATCCCTTATTTCAACCTGTTACCAGGAATAGTTCTTTAAATGTGAGGAGAACGCATTAATTATGAATTAGGGCAAAAAACTGATGAATTGGAGGATAGTTTTATAAAATTATATTTTAATGTTTTCCAAAAACACGAAAATAACAAAATATTACATGGGTTTTTCTCTTTAAGGAACAGGCAGCATTTGGCCTTCTGAGGACCTCTATTGCGATGATGTGAAGCATGCCAAATATCAGGCTAAGCATCATGGGAAATATGGTCCACAGCAGTCCTGGATCACTCGAGGTGGCCCACACCTGATTATTCCACTCGTAGACCTCCGCGCGCTTTTAGAACTCGCTAAAAATTAAAATCTCCTGCCTGCCCTAATTAAACATTCCCTTTTTGTCTCCGGTTTTATTTTTAGCATCAGCCTGAAGGTATGTTACATCATCATGGGAATGACAGTAGGGTCTTCATAGAACTCGGGAGAAATTCTCGGAACTCTGGCCTATTTTGCTGCATTTAGAAAACAAAAAAAAAAATAATAAATAAAAACCTCCCCATTGTGCCAATTTATAAAAAAAATAAAGGGCCAGCCTGGGTTCTTTCCATCTAGAAGAAGGGTTAGAGTAGATCCTTGGGTATGTTAGACACTGCCGATTATTAATTTAGATTTTTAAAATTGTTTTAGAATTTAAATAAATCTTTATTTTCAGAAATATTTTACATAAAGGTCATGTTATTTATAGTTTTATTTAATACAGTTTCCTTAAAATGGGGAAATGTGTGAATTATACTTGTATTTTTGGTAAAAATGGCAAATTAGGGGCTCCAGAAAGTATGGTGACTTAAAATATCGTTAAACTTATCCTTAAATGTACCTTCATGGCACAAGTGGGCATGGAGGAGAGAATTGTGCAGGGTAACATAGCTAGCCTGTCCGTGTAGATTAACAGTAGCAGTAGGGCGTTAGATCACAAGAGGTGCCAGGTCATGAAGGTCATGATGGGTCTCATTACGCGTCTGTGTGGTGGAACCTTGTATGTCCTCTTCTAGGAAGACCATGTAGGTGGAGAAGGTAGATGGAAGTCACACAAAGGTAGAGGGGTTGGAGAGACTGTGAGAAATGGGTGGAGAGGACATGATGTTGAGGGTTGAAGGGGAAAAGGGAAAGTAGACTTGAAGGCAGGTCTGTTTGAAGGAACATCCAACAAACCTGATACTTTCCATATCGATTCTTGTATGGATAGGGGTGGTGGCAGTGATTCAGAGAGGTCTTTGTTCGTTGAGGTCTCCAGATCCCTAGGTCCAGACTGGCAAAGTGACTTCATTGTATACCTTGAGAACAACCCAAAAAAAGGCTTTAAAATCAGCCAATTGAGCAGAGAAAGTTTGGTTTTGAACTTGATAAACCTTTTTTAACCCATGAATGTGACCTCTAACAAATCCAGAGGGAACAGCACACATAATAATATCAAATTTGTATAAAATATGCATGAATAACATCTATTCAGGGTAATAAACATGGACTGCAGTAATAGTTGCACCAACGAAGAACTCGGTTTCCTTTTTTAATCTTTGACAATAAGCCCTAAATGAACCGGCCTGTATTCACTGACCCCAAACCATAGCAAACAGTGAAACTACCGATTGCTTTACTATGACTGCTCTGCTCCTCATACAATAACTTTATAATAAAATCATAGCGTTCAACCAAAAACTCTATAAGCAAAACCCCCGGGATTCTGTCCACCAAGTCACTCATGTTCAGCTGTTCTGAGTTGATATCCCATATCGGATAGAACTCGAACTTTCAGGATCTCCTGGACCCAACAGACCTTCATAGGCCCGATACTCAAACAGTGCCCGAGCTGCAGGTGGATCATGTTTTGCTCGAGCAGAATGTTAAATCGACTGCAACTTGCAGATATTGCCCTAAAATAGTGCTGCATAGGACATGGGTAAGACTAAGCGTACCCCGAACGAGTTAATACCGGGGAGGCAGTTCAGCTTCTGGTCTACTCTAACCTTCTAACCATTAATGGAGCCTCCGACACCAGTGCGATGAGTTAACAGCCTCGGCTGACCTGGCACCGTGCTTTGCTTTTCCGAGCTAGATTCGCACTGCGACTTGTCACTGCAGTACATCCTCCGTGACAAATATCAGCAGATATAAAGAACAATGTCTTATGGATCTATCGACTCGACCGTAGGATCGACGTATTCTGCAACATCCAGAATGCTGCGTCTTTCCCACGATGGCCAGGGCTGTGGAGGAAGACCCCTCGGGCTCTGCACTGCAGCCTATAGTGCTGCAGTGCAGATGTTCAAGCAAACAACGTTATCTTTGGGCTTCTTATTAGAACAGACAATTACCGGGGGGGGGGCGGAACGTCAACTATTGATGTCTTTGGCGGCAGCGTCCTCAGCCTGTCCTATTCAGTAAATAACTGCTGCTGATACCCAGTAGCCAAATTTGCTGAGAATGGACAGAGTGGTCACTTTAAACCAGTGTTCTAGACCGGTGGTTCCCTACTCTGGTCCTCAAAGAAACCCAACAGCGCAAGGTTTCAGGATCTCCTTAGATACAGGTGGACCTGTCAGGAACTTCATGCGCTCATATTAGCCTTAAAGTGAAACCGTGGTCTTCACAACTTTAAGGTCAATTCATTGATTAAAACCACCCATAAAGTGTGCTTATTTGCTTGCGATATTTAGTTAATAAATCCTCCTCATTAAAGATAAGTCAGAGCCGTAACTCATAATATCAGTCAGAAATTATTGGCCAGTTATAAGAATCATTTCTCGATTAAAGAATCACCAGAATATTATGGGATACAGTAAGGAATTATTGATTGGTTATCTACTTTTTAATGCCATGGTCGCACGTGGTTCCCGCGACGTCAGCAGGACCACCTGCTGGCGTCGGCGGGAATGGCCACTGACATCAGCGGAACCGCACTGTCACTGTAGGATTTAGGGGCAAATGCCCCATAGCTGTTGGCGGATTAGAGCTGGAACCAATACTCTGCTTTCTGTAAGATGAAGTCATCAAAGCTTTGAGACCCTAATGAGCACGTTCAATGGTTATAAATCACCCCACTTATAGCCTGTGGTTACCCTGCAGTTTAAATACATCTTGATTTCAATGCTATTGGATACACGATATAGATGTCGGATTGGTCTGGTGTTGTGGTTGTTAGATGTTGAAAAACTCTCAAGCAAATCAAGGTGAACTTTGAGATTCTGATGGAATGTCAGATGCAGACAGGTAGCTACCAAGAGATCAATAACCTACATTCATCTGCTGAATCCAGGGCCAGACTGGGGACGACTAGGTGGCTCTGGTACTTTAAGGCCAGTGGCCACCAAATGACGTAAGATCATCTGGTGGCTGGATATGCATGGCCGGAGGATATCCATTCAGTGGCAGAACGCTATAGTACCCAATTTGTAATGGGTGATGTCATCCAGCGGCCCGTAGGGAATTTGCCCAGTGTGCCAGATGACCAGCCCGGGCCTGGCTTATATCTAGTAGGGTAGGGTTGGGTTAGAAATCAGCCGGTGTATTGGACAGCATGTATCTCAGCTGTTGAAGGATCTCAATGGAAGTAGTTGTTTGAGTTGTTTTTTATAAATGGATTAATCTCCAAATTATGAAACAAAATGCAGGGTACTTTGTAGCGGCTTTTGTTGCGGATATCTGACCTTCTATATTGGGCAAAGCTTTAAGGTTTCACCAGCCTCTTGGCCCAAGAGGGAGGGCTAGTATGGAGGGCTATTGATTTTACATGTTGCAGATCATCAAGATGCTGGATACATATTGTGACATAATTGAATTATATAATTAACTTATATATTATACATATTGCCTGGCTTTGCTTATGAAAAGTCATAGACCGCTATGCTCCAAGTGTTCAGAAGTGTCCGTTTTTAAACAGCAGATATGCCAACTCTAGGAAATATTTTTTGTTGAGTCTGAGAGATAACTGAAGGTCTGAAATGATAACGCTTGAGCTGATGCCAGAGAAATATCACCTTGATATTGTGTTGCGGGGTTGGAATACAGTATGTTTAGCTAAACACTTTGCAGTGGAAAAAAATCATAAGCAGAAATGAAGGGGACGGCTTAATGTTGGGTGATTGGACGTGAGGAGACACATGATTTGGTAAACATAGAATCTGCTGGCAGATCGGCCCCATTCGGCCCTCATCTAGTCGCCTGTTTTTTCTTGCTGTAAAGACTCAAACTGTAAGCAGTCGTTGATCTCGTTGGAGCCATTTTCCCCTCACTGGTATACTCTTTAACCCTTTCAAGACCGGGACGTACCTGGTACTTCCGGGTCAGGGGTCACCGGCAGACCGGGGCGTACCAGGTACGTCACAGCCTTTACGCGATCCAGCGTCGCTTTGAACGCTGGGATCGCGAGGGGCGGCTGCTACTGACCGCTGGGTGTTCCCAGCGATCAGTAGCAGCCACCCCCCCTCAATTCCGTGCACGTGATCGCTTTTCAGCGAATCACGATCACGGAATTTAAATATTTAAAAAAATACTGCGGTCTTCAAGTGAAGACGCAGTATGCAACCGCCGGTCCGGAAGGGGTTAAAGAGCATATATTGGCACCCAAACAAAACACAATTGAGTTTCTACGTTAATGAAAAATGTTTTACTTTGTCATGTTAAAACCAAGGTTGGAAACCTCAATTGGACCGGATGCAAAAGTATTTTCACAAAGGGCTGGCCTGACTTTCATCAAGCTGGTACACGTTAGTCTGGCCCTTTGTAAACAATTTTGGACCAGGCAGACATCACATTACGTGACCCTGGGGTTAAAGCGAAGCCAGAAAGAAATCTGTGGGTGAGGTAATCGGGTGAGTGGGAGGGAGTATGTATAAGTGTGTGTGTTAGCATGGATGTGTAAGTGTGTGTGAGCATGAATGTGTATGTGTAAGTGTGTGTGAGCATGGATGTGTATGTGTGTGA
>VKOC01000007.1:22353883-22416221 GCA_009364415.1 Spea multiplicata
CGGTGAGCATGAATGTGTATGTGTAAGTGTAAGCATGAATGTGTATGTGTGTGTGTTAGTGAGCATATGTAAATGCATGTTAGTGTAAGTATGGGACAGTGTATATACGTGTTAGCATGAGTGTATATGTTTGTGTAAATGTGAGAGTGTGTGTACACATATGTGTCAGTGCATATGTGAGTTACAGGGGGGGGGAGGGGCCAAAAGAAGATGGCAGAAGATGCCAGCTTCCCCCTGTAAGTGGAGGCCGTAGACTACGAGATACTTAACTGCATCACATTGTACCAGCAACACGTTATTATTATTACTATTATATTCTATTTATACAGCGCCAACAAATTCCGCAGCGCCTCCTTTTAAACCCCAACTTGTCATTATCCTCCTTTAATGTTGCCCGGGGCCAAGGACAGCTGCCACTTTCACCACTTTTTTTTTTTAATCTATTGCACCTACATGGAAAGATCAATCGTGATTTAACACGAAGCAGGACTGTGCATCTCATTACTCGGGGTTAAAATAAAAACGCGTTACGGGCATTGTTCAGGATGATAAAGGAAACCTCGCAACGGCTGTATTTTTCTTTAAACGTTAAGCCTATCTGCATCGATGCAGCAGCACTTAATCCCAGTCCTCCGTCTCTCTGTATACGAGCTTTACTTCCATTCACTGACCCACTGCGGTCTCGGAAATATTAGCTGCAATGCATCAAATTGTAACTTTACTGCTAGGAAAATGCATGTCGGGGGAGACAGATCCATTTACCGGGATGAGACGCTATTTTATTCTATAGGACATATAAGATAAATGTGTGGTCCCAGCCGGAATGTTTTATTTAGATAAAGGTTTAATTCTAACCAGTTTATGGTTCCGTGTTCTCGTAGAAGGGTGTTATTGGGATTCGGCATCGTGAAGGTATTGCGGTGGAAACTGCTTACATGCTCTTTGCGGTGGGGAGGATCGAACACCGCAGCCCCCCTAACGCAATCCCTTATCCTTCGGCACACGCAGAGCTGGAATGCAGACGTCACGGCTTGCCCTACGCTCTGCAGCAGAGCGAGCCGGGCGCATGCACACGCAAGGGATCGTTGTAACATAGAGCTTTCGGTTTTAGAGGCTAATAAAGTGAGGGGATTTAAACATGCATGGGATAGACATACGGCTCCTGAATCTAAAGACAAGACCAACGACTGATTAAGGTTTGAGGCTTTACAGCAGGAGAAACGGGCAACTAGATGGGGGCCAAATGGGGCCGAATGGCCGGCAGATTGCATGTTTCACTTCTGCAGGGTGGCAGTTCCACTTACAGAGAACTAAAGCTGGGGACAAAGGAAGTCCTATGCCCCTGCTCAATTCTTTTCCACCCTACATCCAATATATTAAATTGTCAAGCTCCTCAGTTCTTCTTCATCACCTGGGTTGTGGGTCGAAGGCTCAGAAGCTTTATTAAGGGTTTTAGGATGTTCAGACTCTGGATTTTAACAAGATTTGTTTTTTCGTGTTTTTTACATTTTTGGGTAGGTAAAAAATAGCAGTTTATTAGTGAACAACCAATTTGAGGAGGCCTACAGAAAATGTTTCAGAACCATATTATTGGAGACTATAAGTAGATCAAAAGGCACCTGGAGTGGATTTATGGAGGAATTAGGAATCTGATCTCTACCTGTGGGTTTGTGTAAAAGGCCCGGGACATTTGTTGCTATTGATCTGTTTATATTCCGACACATTGTTTCCCTGGCAGATGAAAAAGAGGCCTCCTGGGAAGGTCCAAAAGAGCCTCCTGTGCTTTAAATATCAACTTAAGAAAGTGAAAACAATCCAGACACACAGATAGAAGTCAAAATAAATTAGGTAGAAGACAGGAGAACGCATTGAGAAAAAAAATCATCGTAACACCAACAGCTACGTTAAATAATTTAAAGATAATAAAAAACATCTGCCAACGATTTGGTATAAAGAGTTTGATTAAAAAAATAGAATTAAAGTTTGAAAAAGATTAGATAATTATATAGGCGAGGGGGGAGAGAGAGCCAAATAATGAAGGAAAATATAATGTAAATTAATAAATTGTGGAGCAGGATGTTTAAATGCAGAATGATCGACAGTGTAAATTATTGAAAGTGTTTTCTCATGTCAGGTTATTTGTTAATACCGATGACGTACAGTAGTATTTGATAAGAGAGAGGAAGATTTTATTGTAAGATTATTGTGTGAGCCAAACGAGGGGGCTGGGGACAAAAGTTTGTCAGCAGCCATAACATTTTTGAGTGTGAACGCATAAAGAGAGTCATGAATCATTATTTTGAAGAATCTTACAATTCGTCAAATCATAATTTTCTTTAATATATTTGAAAAAACATACTGCTGCAGTTGCCTCCTTCGAACTGTTTGGAGGAATGTACCAGGGGCGTGTTAAAATTAAATTAAATTCATAAATTTCGTATTTTATATATTATAGTAATGATTTTTTTTCATTATCTTTATAATTTAAATTGAGTTAATCCCTTAAAACCTACAAAAAAACATGCTCTTCCCTTGTTATGTCAGCACCAAAATCTGTATCCCCCCCCCACACCGCTTATACTTTGCTTATACTTTTACGGCAGGTTTTCAGTACGTGGCTCCTCCATCCATTCCTTTCTCTAATATATGTTGTTGTTCTATGTCACACCAAATCTTTGTTTCTGTGTTGTATATAGCGTTACTTCTTTTTTGAAGACGACACCATGAACATTCTACACTTATTCTTGACAATGACGTTCAAAGAGGCCCACTGGAGCAGCAGCAGGGGATGGAGAAATAGTTGGCTGTTTAGAGTAGGCTAACTGACAAAAAGAGCAGAAAAAAACACCTGTTAATCAGGGGTGTGCAGCAAAAAACTTTTATTTAATTCTGTACACCCTCAGCTGTCAGAGTGGTTTGGTCTGCTGTCTTCCTTTGCCTCTAGCTGGTCTCCTCACCTTCACTCTGGCAGATGTTCCTTCACAGGCACAGAGTCCTCGCCTGGGCAGAGACGCAGTTTGCAGGCTGCAGACACAAGGTAGTTTATTTCAAACATGTATTGCAGCTAGGGTTAGTGAATACTCCAGCTGTTGAGACTACATTTCCCATGACTTTCAGCCAGTCTAGTATGTTAAGCATCATGGGAAAGGGAGTACTCAACAACTGCAGTGCCAAATGTTAGCTTTTGATATCATTATTGATTGGCGGGGCAGCTGCTGCGGAATGCACATCTCGTGATTCTCAGCCATCCATTTGGTTGACTGAACATCATGAAAAAATATAATAATAGCACTTTGAGTGCCAAATGTTAGCCACAACTGCTGCAATACTATCAGGTGTCCTATTGTTTTGGTTCCAAGCCTTTATGTCACTTTTTATTACCCTCTAACTACCCTCTTTTTTCTAACACCTCAGAATGTTTACAGTGCGTCACAGAGCTACACTTCACAACATTAACGCTTTGTGACTGCGGCTCCCGTGATATACAGCCATTACAGTCCTCATGTTGCGCAGGTTCATGATGGTCTGTAGCTACTACTACTGCAGTCATATCATTTTTCCTATTAAAACTAACTAATACCTGCCTCCCACGAGGAAACCCCTCTCCAGAGCCAACAAAGGCAATGGGGAGAAGATACGCAGGTATTTGGGTGGGAAGGATATTTTGCCCCCCCCCTGAAAAAAAGGATTGTTTATACCTTGTCTTGACCTGGAAATAATATACTTTAAAACAAATATCTTAAGAAGTTATCTACACAGTAGGGACACAATATGTATATAGGTTGAACTTGATGGACTTTGGTCTTTTTTCAACCTTATGAACTATGTTACTATCTGTACTTGGATTCAAACGGGTTAAAAAGCAGAAAAAAAATTGGTTGCTTTATATGGAACATTTTGCAGCAGTAAGTTATGTGATTTGGGTGCTTTTATGGTGTACCCTTGACATCATTCATTCATATTTATCCTTAAGAAAAATATGTTTGTTATTGTGGATCATGTGAGGTAATAAACTCAAAACTGTTTATTTGGGCAAAATAAGACAACATAGTGAAAGGAAATTCAACTCAGAAAATGCAAGGTTATGCATTTGCAAAATAAAGTTAAGAATTCTATTGACACATTAAATTCTATTGACACATTAAATTTCTGACATTTGCTATCTATTTATGCATATGTGATATTTTGCCATTTTTAGAGAAAGACATACAAAAAATATATAGATGTCTCTTTAAAGAGTCAGAAACTGATAAATCTTAAGAAAGTTTAAGCGCGTTTTATATACGCAGCTCTATATTGATAATAAAAAGTAATAGATACTCTATCCAGGTACCACTTCTTAAGATAGTATTAGGTAAATATCTTAAAGAATGATCGTTACATTCATTCTTAAGAAGCCCGTCGAAGAATGACCGTTTTTGTGCCGTATTCATTCACAAAGTTTCCATGTAAATGAAACAAATTACGCCTTCAGGCAACCCTATAATCATATATAAGTACCTCTTTCTTTTTCTTTGTATTTACCATTTTGTCAAGGTGTTAATGCGTAGTTCAAGCTGATTCCAGCGCGCTATTCAATTCAGTTGAGTTAAGAAATGGATTGAGATTTATTATCAAATATTGTAATTGGAAATTATTCAATTTTACTTTTGAGTCGATTAGCATTTCAAGTTTCCGTCCAGGAGAACCATGGAATGGCTTCAAGGGTAATAAAATTTTGGAGATCTATTAAGGATCTCTCAAAATCCAATGGAATCTTCAGTTAGTATGTCCATTGGTTTCGTCCATATCATAGAAACATAGAATTTGACGGCAGATAAGAACCATTCGGCCCATCTAGTCTGCCCATCAATAGCTCAAGTCAATCTGCATGATCATCGTCTACTGGTGTTCAACTGAAGCACTCACCAAAGTCAACCGTACTGAGGAACCTTGGATAGAGCACATGATTAAAGTAGGATTAAGCCCCCAAACCCTGGACAGATCTTATTTAAAATTGTTCTATATTTCGTAGTAAAAGGAAAAAAAATCATAAAACAGTTTGTATCATTTAAATGATTGGAAGACAAAAGGTGCTCACCTCCCTGACTACCTTACTTGGCCATCTTTTGGTGGGTACAGGACCAACACCATTCCATATATATATATATATATATTGAGAATCACACCAGGTCCAGGTTATATTTCACATATTATATATGTTCCACAGTTCTCTATGAGAGATGGATAGAAATGGATTCACATTGAAAAAAAGTCACTTTTATTTTATGATATCAATATTGTTCCTGATGGTCAGAAGTTGGTTTAAAGATTAAAAAAATGTGTGGTGATTGGATATTAAAAAAAATAATAATTTAAGGAAATTGCTTCCTTAACATGTAATAAGTCTTGAGATAGATAAATAGATAGATAGGTATACGAGATATTCAGCCAGGGAATAATAGACTAGAAAGCTCTAACAAACTTTGTTGGAAGAGTCCCATTCTATAGTCTTGGTCCCAGCGTAGAGATGAGTAATTAGCCAAGCTTTTATATACCTCTACAAAATGTTTGTGTTTTTCTATTAATATTTTCCATTGAGTCTGTGTCGTTTGTATAACTGTAAATATTCTCTGTGTTTGTTTGGCAGTATATCGCCTTTGCTTCCCTGTTCTTCATCCTCATCTCCATCACAACGTTTTGCCTTGAGACCCACGAGGCGTTCAATAATATCAACAACAGGACCGAAACGAACACACGAAACAACATCACCAGTACGGAGATCATATTAGAAGTGGAGACTGAACCCTTTCTAACATATGTAGAAGGCATGTGCGTGATCTGGTTCACTTTTGAGTTTCTCATACGTGTTATGTTCTGCCCAGATAAAATGGAGTTCATAAAGAGCAGCTTGAATATTATAGACTTTGTGGCCATCTTACCGTTTTACTTGGAGGTTGGCTTGAGTGGTCTGTCTTCCAAAGCAGCTAAGGATGTTCTAGGCTTTCTGCGGGTTGTCCGTTTCGTTAGGATCCTGAGAATCTTTAAGCTCACTCGACATTTTGTTGGCCTCAGAGTTCTTGGTCATACTCTACGGGCCAGTACCAACGAGTTTCTCCTTCTTATCATTTTCTTGGCGCTTGGGGTTCTAATCTTTGCCACTATGATATACTACGCAGAGAGGATCGGCGCTGATCCAAAAGACATCACCGGCAGTGCCCACACCAACTTCAAAAACATCCCCATAGGGTTTTGGTGGGCCGTGGTTACAATGACAACTTTGGGCTATGGGGACATGTATCCAGTGACTTGGTCGGGAATGTTGGTGGGCGCTCTCTGTGCTTTGGCAGGCGTGCTAACAATTGCTATGCCGGTTCCCGTTATTGTCAACAATTTTGGAATGTATTACTCCCTAGCTATGGCTAAGCAGAAACTACCAAAGAAAAAGAATAAGCATATACCCCGGCCGCCTCAACCTGGATCACCTAATTATTGTAAACCAGACATGCAGTCTCCCCTTAGGAGCATGCAAGGAGATTCCTGCCCTTTAGCTCAGGAGGAAATCATTGAGATCAACAGAGCAGGTAAGAATGGACTTCCGATCAAAAGAATTCACAGCTACTTACAGGTACAGTAAACATTATATGGAAAATATTACCAACTATCCTAAAAGAAGCAAATAACAGGTAATAACAATTCTCCGAATGGGTTTAAATAGAAAACTAAACTATTTATATCTGCTCATTGTATCTGCCGGTAGACAATCTTATGGTGTTCTGTATTCTGTATTCTAACAGTGGATCGTCCACAAAGTTTTAGGTATCACTAAGAAAACTTTCCAAACTACCTATTGTTTTAACTCGATATAACCATTGTAGAGACTGTTGGTGTCGACGGGGCTGTTTTGCCAATGAATTCCATGTCGGCTCTTAGGACCAATGAACTATTATCAATGATGAGAATCAACGTAACGATCCTGGCCTGGACCATATTCTATATATTGACCCCACATAGGACCAATACCATAATAATATGGGCTGTAGAAATCATATACCTTGATAAAAACACCCATTGTCTTTATACCCCTGAATAAATGGGTGCAGAGTTCTTTAATACGGTGCTAAAGGACCTTATTCTTCTAATATCTTAGACCATCGCATGTGCTCATTCATCATGCGCTCTCGTTGAGTGTCGCCAAATTTGTGATTATACAAATAAATTAACTACAAGACAATATATATAAATAAATCAGCTAGAACCAAACAGGAACACTGGCAATATCACTGATATTAAAATATAAGATAATATCTTTATTTCCTAGTATGGTATAATTTTTTTCCTGCAATAACATTTTGTGACAAAAGGGGACAAAAAAAAAAAAAGATTCATTTTTTATTACTCCCATGTTTAAAAATGCAAAGAAATGCTCAGCCTCCTCATAATATCCACCAGCAACAAACTGAGCCCTTAAAAACGGCCCTGTGGTCAGCAATAAAGTGTCTTATTCAGGCACTCACTGAATAATTAACGTCAGGGAGGAAAGGACTTCATTAGCATCGCCATAAAGCATCACCTTAGTGTAGTGTTGGAACAGGGAAGGTCACATGACTGACAACAATGGCAGCCTCCAGGTCTGCAGATAAAGGGAGGTTTTTGGAACAGTTTGAAATAAAAAAAAAATCTTTTCTTGAGTGCAACACTACATTACTACATACCCCTTCATTTAATATTATTTTTAATTTGTGATATTTAGATTTTAACTGGATGCTATGATTTGCATTTTTTAATTAGTGTTTGGTTTTTTTTTTGCAAAATCAGAAAGGTATTCAATAAAACTTTTAAATCATAGTTTGCAAACATATGACTATTTTTTAAGAGCTGAGCTGAATCTTTTAGAAACGGCGCGTTTTCAGCTTTTCAAATCAGATCAGATTTGCCCTACTTTTGAAGAAGAAAGGCTTTGGTAAATCACTCGGAGGCACAAATGGGGTTTTTTTTAAATTCTATTTTTAGCATCTTTTAAATTGGCTCTATCAAGAATGAACAACTTGGCCGATAATTGTATGAAAACACGCACACAATGGATGTCAATGGATAGTGCACGCTGTCCTTTATCTTTCCTATGGAGGCAAAAGTTTTATTAGTAGATAATTTGCGATTTTGTTAATCTGTACAGGTTGGAGCAGTAATCTTAAAGTACCCCTGCGTAGGCATTAAACAGCGTATTATAACCCCCCAGTCAATGGGTAAAACCATTCGCCCCATTAACTCTTATCAGAGCCAGAACTGGAGCGAAAACATTTCCAGGCACTTAAAGCCCACCGGCGCAGTGATTATGACCTTTTTTGCAGTTATAAAATAAAGCCTGGGCATTTAATCTTCTTGCCCGATGGCCAGTTAAAGCCTGAATTTAATCCTAATTCAATAAATCTTAATTCATTAAATCCTAATTTTTTAGATTCCAAATCTTGTAGCTAAAACAGAGCCACTTGGATGTGGACCGTTGCCCGTTTTGTCATTTACCAGTACGTTCCATCATAAAAATGTTGGCTTATCTCTATACCCGGGAACTGCCCAGGACTGCCTCCCAGGAGCTCTCTCTCGTCTGCTCCTTATATGGCGCAGAGAGTGGGTGTGTCTGTGTTGTGTCTGGGTGGGGCTAGCCATGAGTGGGGCGGAGCAGCCTTCCAATAAAACATGGAAAAAGGGCTGTAAGGGTCTAGACTCTAGACAGGACCTAGACTGGGAATGGACCGAATGCTGCTTCCTCGACAATACATGAAATGCTTTCATTCAGAATCCGTCCTGATTTCCAGAACTTTTGGGTGAACTCCAGAGACTTTCCAGATATCATGCCCCAAGCTGATTTCCCAAGAGTTGACTAATCAACGTGGTGGCATCTAGAAGACTCTCGAAAAGCCAACATGACAAAGAAGACATGGCTTAGTTTCTCTGCATTTTGTTTCTTATATAAATAAAGCAAAGATAGGCAAAGAAGGGCATTGATTTTATTATTAAAAAAAGCTAATTTAGGTGCTGTAATTAATTCTTTAAGCCCTCCTTGATTTCTGCGGAAACAAGTCTAAACCTAGCAGGAACCCAGGAACATCTAACGTCTCTCCTTCAAGCTTCACCGACACTAAATTTACTATCATCCTGCGGCTTTTGATGCGTTTTTCCCCCCAATATGCCATATATTAAGCATATTTTAACACTTCGCAGATCATAGAATGTTGGCATCGTTAGTTACCGCGTTGTTGCCGCCACGGAGTTCTAGCTGCCAAGCCTGTGTGGAAATTATACGAAAAGTGGGGGAAAAAAAAAGAATAATTATACTTTTTATGGATTAGACCGCATCGAGACAGTCTCATTATACATACGATGACAATTTTGTGTTTACTAGCCTGCGATAAATTATACCCTGCATTTGTTAATTATACTTTAGCTTTTGCATTTTAACTGCGAATGTTTAATACATGTAATACAGTTAACTGAAGGTCAGATTAATGTTAATGGCTTAGGGTTGACTTTGTCTTTAACTCTTGAAGTGCCACCCCAGCTCCATTTTAGTCTAATCGTTTGGGAGGGGGTGGGATGTGCCACTGTTCATCACGGCGACTAATTACAGCAGCAAATGGGTTAAAATCAAGATTTTTTTATCTAATAAATGTTTTCCTTAGTGTGTCTCAGCAGATATAATACTCCGGGGCAAAACACTATATCGCTAATTGGCTCAGCTGTTATCAGCAAATTAAAAAAATATAAAAATTAATAGAATATGATGGCTTCGAACTAATTTATTAAAAAAAAAATCTGTAATAATGTATTAATGTGTAATAATGCTACGGGCATACTTGTGAATTTATACATTTCAGAGACAAAGCTAGAAGCCTGACCCAGAATCCGTACGAGCTGAGCCAAAATTAATTCTTTAAGATCACATTTAGGCGACTTGAGGGATCTCAGAAAGGACACAATGGGCTAGATTCAAAGCTGGGGTAACAGCTAATTACAAAGATACATAGAATTTGCAGCCAAGATCGGCCCCATTCGGCCCCCGTCTAGTCGCCCGTTTCTCCTGCTGTAAAGACCCAAAACCTTAATCAGTCGTTGGTCTCGTCTTAGATTCAGGAGCCGTATGCCTATCCCATCCATGTTTAAATCCCCTCACTGTACTACCCTCTACCACTTCTGCTGGGAGGCTGTTCCACTTGTCTACTTGTTTATTTTTTTTTCCGTTGCAGTCTATCTGAGGATCGTTATGCACATACTTGCAGTAGATTTATTTCAGACATTGCCTTCAGGCCAAGGACATCATATTTCAGAATTACAGGATGAAAATAAAATATTCTCTGATGCTAAAAGGTTACAAACTAAGCCACTCTGCTACTTTTAGAATGAGCACAGAATCCATAGAGCGTCTTTCCAGTTGGGGTGGTAGTGATGAAAGGGTACCAAAAATGCTAAACCTTACTCTTAATATCAAGGTAGATTTGATGGTTCATCGAGTATTTATTGAAATACTTAATGATGGATTTAACTCTCTGTTATCCAGTGTGCATAATATGGTAGACTCTTTGTTCCCTACACATGAAATTTAAAACAGGTCTATGATGGTAAACCAAAGTTCAAATGCTCCAGACTGCGCAGAATTTTCTAGAATTTGGTAGCCAGACATTTTAGAGAAGATAAAATGCTGTATCTGTAGTTTTCATGTAGTTTTCATCTAACCACAGTAGGTTTTAACAGGGTTTCTGTTAATTAATTCTAGGAGAACTCAGTAGGACCACAGAAGGTCTCAGTCCAATACCTTCTGTAGACCTCATGAGTTCTCAAATTGTATAATTTAGATATTTCTAGCATGGACCACATGTTTGACCCTTCCAGAACTAACACTAGATGTACTTTCTGTCTTTCACTTATCACTAAAGACTCAAAGCAGAATGGAGATGCCGCCAACGCTGCCCTGGCTAACGAGGATTGTCCTACTATAGACCAGGCTCTATCACCAGAAGAAAAGTCTCCTGTTACTCCAGGGGCAAGAGAGAGATACAATCGTGACAGAGCGTGCTTCCTGTTGTCCACCGGAGACTTTGCACATTCACCAGATGGCAACATTCGCAAAGGTATTCGCCTCTGACGCATTTGACCACCTTCACCGCTCACTTTCATTTATGCAGCTATTTCAACCAAAACTCCTTTTGCAAAGAACAATGTTTTTGGTCTTCCCTCTACTCCTTAGATATCTCGGGGCTTCTTCTTTTTTTTTTTAACCATTTCCCTCTTTTGAAACATCAATGCTGATATTTCCTTGGGATATATAGATGATGTGCGTCACACATGGCCAGTGTATTTTCAGAAAAGAGCTGCCTCCATCCTGACGACCCTGCCTTCTGTAGGTTATATCACCATAAGACCCTTATGTTTTAATCCATAGAACATATTATCCAGGCAGCAGACATGGAAGAGGATCCGACTTTTTTTTTTAAAGCACCCAAAACAGATTGCATGATAAATATGGAGGAAATAAAAATTGAAGACACGAGTGCATCAAATTTACATTTCTTTAAAAAATATGTATAGTGTGTTACTGTTTTTCGGGTCCCCAAAGCAAGGCTGTTCCTCTCTTTTTTTTGTGATGGATGATGACAGGTTTCTTTTAACTATCTTCACATGGAGCAGGTATGAGATTGTTAAAGTGATCTGAAATAGGAATATGAGTATATGGAAAAGGGATTTTGGAGGAGAGATAAGAAAGGCCAATTCACAGGTTAAGATATAGCAACTCAAACCATAAATGTCTAAGCAATTCCATTCATTTAGTCGTATTATGGTAAATGGAATAGATATGATGCCATTGCCTTGGGCTACACTCATCACATTACATTAACAATAGATTTTTCCAGTTTATTGAAACCGAAGAAAGAATTATCACAATTTTGTATGTCGTTCTTTTAAACAGACGGCATAGAAGAATATGGAATCTAATCTCATCTGGCAGCAGGATAAGATAGCCTCGCTCCAGCTACCATAGTCCAGAGTATTATCACTAGCAGGGTATGATGGGAACTGTAGTCCATCAAAAAAACATTTTTATACATTCATGTAAATATGTACACATGTGGAAGTGAGTGGGAATCAGCCATGAGTTCTGATGTAAAGCTACTTAAAAAAAGTGAGGTTTAATTATGATGAGCTGTATATGGGTTGCAGTGGGATGAAAGATCTCATCTCATTGAACTCTTCTCATATGTCTATGTTGAACCCATTTTTATTGCATTTATGGCCAAGTTCCGCGTAAAGTAGACTTGGCATTGTCCATGTGTCCACTTTTTTAAAGGCACTGCAGAAGATTAGTTGAGTGTGGCTTCACTGCACCCATTATAACCATGCCACCCATTCTTTGCCCATGTTCCTTCCACTTTTCACCCATGCGCTTCCTACGGTGGCATTTTTGTTAGGTGTGTTCCTAGGGATGTAAAACCATCCCAGATCATACTGACAATTTTGTAGCATGGTTTAGAGACCCGAGGATGAAACTTTAAACTTAAAAGAGTGAAAATTGGATAAAAAAGATGCTACATTAAAATGGTGTCGATTATCTCCCTGGGATTTATAGATGATGTACAATGTGTAAATGTCCAATGTTTTTTGTAGAAAACAAAGCTTCATCCTTATGACTCTTAGGACCGAGGCAGTTAACATTCGGGTAAAATTTCTAAACCGATGTCCAACCTCAGAAACTAACAAGCTGAGTTGTATCCCTGTTGACTCCAATACAAAAGCCAACCTCGAGAAACTTGCATTTTCACGGACATTATTCAGCTTAATAGCGGACAAAAGAGAAAACTGCATACAATAGGGGGGCAGTAAACTTTAACAGTAACATTAAATTTGAGGATACACAATTTGACAATATGATCAACTGAAATAACTATTAATTGAGTTAAAAGGGTCACTGAATCTCATTATATAAGTCCAAACTGGATTGTATATTTGCAAGAGTGGGTCCTTCTTCTCTTCAGAATCTTCAGAATGTTAATGAGCAAGCTTCTTGTAACGTTCAAGAGTAAGTTTTCCAGTAAGTCCAAAATTTGGCCTCCATTTTTTTCAATAGAGGAGAGCGTACACATCTAAGCAGCCAAATACGGTGTAATCAGAAGCCTTCACAAGATAACTTTACTCAGTATTACCCAGAACAGTATAAGGGATTTGTATCACTTTATCATTGTCATGCTTGCAATTGGTCATTTAACATTATTGTACTGGCATGTTGAGAGTATTGGAGATGGTTGTCCACAACAGCTGGTGATAGAGCGTCAAGTACCCCCCATGTATCCTGTAGGGAGGACTACCCACTTGGCCATTTTTCTAGCGTATCTTGATGAACAGAATTATCTTACCTCCCATGGAACCCATCAGGAGGCAAAGGTGACAATCACACACCATTAGGGACCATGGCTCATAGAGACACCTGTATCGACCAGTGAGTTAGTGATACTTCTAATCATCCCACCCAAAGGGTGACACTCAAAGGGTTAAAGAAGGGGCCATAAACTGAAGCAGATGTTTTGGTTCTTTAAGACTCCCCCCATGCTGGATAGTCATATAGTTTCTACGAGTAACCTCAGGCATGATAGCAAATATTGCAAACCAATAATTTATAGCAAAGGGGTCGAAATAGTTACTTAGAAAAAAATGTAATCTTCTGTATCTTGCAGGTTTCTTTCAAATAGAAAGAAATTAGCTCTTTTACGCAGGATGAGACAAAGGCTGGGAGTATGGGGGCGGAACACCTTTATAAACCATCTACATTAAAGCATTTCTTTTTTTTGTTTTTGTTTATTTTCATTTTCATTCATGTTTCATTGTCATTGCCTGCGCCCTTCGCTCTTCAGCTGTCAACGCCTGTACTCCATCTCCTCGACACGGCGAATGGTACAAACAAGACATTGATCTTCTGCATGATCTTAATGCCAATGCTGCCTCTTGGATCAAGCAATAGGATGCATGGAGCCTTAGGGGTGAGTAGCATGAAAGGGGATGCCCTTTTCTCACCCTCATTAACTCTAAAACATGCTCTTTTATGTTTATTTCTGCAATGCACCTCAATAATCCTACTCATAAACCTCAGATCCATATGGATTATACTTTGGTGTTTTTTTTTGGCTGGAAACTATTAAGTTTTTTTCACATAGATAAAGTCTTCTCCAGCCAAGTATGGATCCGAATTTCATGTAACTCATATTCCATGTACTAAATGGTTATCTAATGATCTGATGCCCAAATGCCATTTGTCTAAATGCATGTCTGGAATGCCCAAAATGCATTGTATCAAGCAAGTCTTTGGATACAATATACAAAGTTCAGATCATTCCTTAATAATTGTCACATGTTTACAGGTTACAGTAGAAGTCAACTGCATCTCTGTAACATCTGAGTCCATACATGGCCAACATACAATGATAATCTCATATCGAGGTTCATTTGATACAATTACATAACATTAATGGAATGTTTGATCAAGCAAACGTAGTGTAGACATACGACCCACAGCCATTAGTGGATTGTCCAACTTAGCTCTTCTTGGAAGTCCACCTAGATGTATCAATACAGTATAATATACTTAAAAGGAAACTCAGTTCTGAAGAAAGACTGAGTTTTATCAACTCAAGTTTTAAGTCTAATGAACATTCTCTTTCAATATCTAGAATTCAACACTTGATCATCTTTCCACCCAACTTAAAATGCCATTCCATTCTTCTCTATAGGAAATAACATAAAAGTAGCAATAGCACATACGCCATTCCAAGGTCTGCTATGTGGATTTTGTGTGGCATCCTTTCACGCTGCCCTCTAACCCATTTTATTGAGTTCCAGGTAAGGCGTTCCGAATAGAAATTGCAGTAAAACCTAACAATCAAAGGGACGTGCAGTGCCTCCAGGCAAACGTTATTCTTTATATGTAATGTTTCAAAAATCTAGAACGCGTAAGGAAAAAATCTTTAATTGTCTTTTAAAGGGGTTTTATTAGTCTGAAGACGTTCTATTTTAATATAGTGCGTAGGCTTATTCAAGAAATGGTAAAATAATCAAGTAAAATGCCAGGGACACTTAATTGTCATGTGACATAAAAGCAGGCTGTGATAGGTTGTTTCAATAGAAACTGAAAAATAATAGACCTTAGGTTTATTTGCTTAATATCCTAAACAGTGAAATTCTCTCAATTGAGAAAAACATTAGGGGCTGCATGATGATTTTTGTTTAATTAGACACATGTAGAAATTAAATAAATATTACAAATTGTGATGCTTGCATGTAATACTATAAAATATTTCCAAAAATAAATAAATTAAGTAACAATATAAAATTCACAAATATTCTAATAAAATACCTTGATCTTCTGAGATTTTCATCTCATTATAAAGTGAAGTTACATTTAAAAGGTAAAAAAATGTTTATAAAAAAATTAAAAAAAAATATGTAGTTAATTGTTGCATATTTGCAAAAAAATTCTAGCTGATCCATAAAAATATGATATTAAAAAAAATTTAATTTTGTTGAGAGACGCTTTAATTATTAGATTAAACACATATTTTACAAAAAAATATTTAAAAAAAGATTAGAGAGAAGCTATTTTGATTTCCTGTTATTCCTATGTATTTTCCCAAATATTCCATGTAGAAATTATACCATATGTTTATTAGCTTATATTCAAGTTAAATGCTTTGAAAAATATTAAATATATGGCATTTCAAGAGTTCCATTTAATCAAAATTCTTCATTAAGATGTCACTTTAATCTAATTATGAAATAAGGAAATTGGTCTTTATAAAATATTATATAATGACTCACATAATGATACATTTTCTGCATTTTCTGGTATTGACTCAATACGGCTACATGAAATAAATTAATCACTAATGTTGGCAGAATTTGATACACTTTATTTCTATACAATAATATTACAACATTTTAGTTGGATTCTGAATCAATTTAGTAATTTCTAGATATTAACTTTTGTTAACTGACTTGTGAAAGGAAAAGGCACATAGTGGGAGACTGCCAGCATGAGGTTTTCGTTGGAAAGTGTATGAATCCAATTCATGAAAATGCCGTTAATGTTGGGGTAATGACAGAGTGTGCTGAGATATGACTTTATGTATCAGCATGTTCTCTCAATATTCCACATAGCGGAGCCCCCGGGTACCTAAAGAAGGGCTCAGTGAGTGTTGAGGGAGGGACAAAGGGGTCAAAAATGGTTGAGTACTAGAGTGAGGTGTAAAAGAATGAAGAAGGAATAAAGGAAACGAATATATTTTTTTATAACATTAAAGCTTAGTGGAAGGTTTCTAATCAACCCCAAAAGCTAAAGCAAGTCAGATCAAGTCATTGGTCTAAAAATAACATTGAAAACATTCATGGCGTCTATACGCAAGTTTTTAATATCCAGTGTGGTTGGCTGAGGCCCGGTGTTCTACAGCCAACAGTGCGGATACGACTTTGCTCAAATTCTGCATTGAAACTTTGAGTTGCGTTGGCCCCATCCATTGATAGTCTAAGGGTGCACTCCCCACCTTCTCCGACTAGACTCCATGAAGAAGTGGTACCAAACCTTTTCGACCTTCTGCATTTTCTGTCCTTATAAAACTGCCCTGCTGAGTAAAGCCAAGCTGAGTTCACCTTGATTTCCATTGCAATTTTTTGTTGAACAGAATAGGTCCCAAAACCTGCGCAGCCAAACGTCCAGATTCTACATATACATAAGATTAGCCCAAATTAAGGAGATTTTACTAGGTTCGGTTGGTTGAGTTGGCTCAAATGAGTCCAGATAATTCAAGTCAAGGTTGTCCATCCATGTCTTCAGTACCAGGTATCCTTTCCTCCAAACTTTGGCCATCCTGCTGTTGGAACATGTCACCTACAGAGAGATGAGTGCCCACAAACCGACAAACCTTCACTTTATTCTACATGTTCTAGAGGTAGGACTAAATAATCATATCTTCAAGACAAGCCCTTGAGGACTTTGTGATTTCCACTGGATTTCCTTGATGCTCAAAGAATGAAGGAAGAATGTAGGAAGATATAACTAATTCTGAATTCTCCATACAGCTGAGAAAAGAATACAGATATGTTCTCTGCAAATTAGAACCAAGATGGTTTTTGTTTTGAACTATAATTTTTTAATAAGAATCATCAGCATGCAGTTACATTATATTTTTCTGATGACTCTACAGCTCTTACATATAACCCAACAATAGATACCGCATGTTCTCAAAGTCACACTTTAGGTAAAATGAGTGTTTTTTAACCAGCAACGAATATTATTTTTAAAGAATGAAGTCTTCCTCTTTGCCAGTATAGGAACTGGGAGCCAATTATTCTAGACTAATGGTTTTATTCGCAAACATTGATGGGCAGAGGGGACCAAGTCAAGAACACCTGGCAAATCTTAAAGTGTTTACATCTCGTAGGGGAGCAGAAAGGCCCATCTGATAACCGGGATTCCGGTAACCCTAACGGGGTGAAAAAGGACTTTACCCGTGGCTTGCTTGGTGTACTTTTTCTTAACTTTAATTCTTGATGTTTCTGACCATTTGAGCACCAGAAGAGTAGGCAAGACATTGCTGGGCAAAAAAGTACACTTCTACCAGGTAATTTTTCCATGGGCTTAAGCGTGGGAGAAATACCCATTGCGGCAAAGAAACATAGAACTTGCCGCAGATTGGCCCCATTGGGCCCGTCTAGTCGCCTTTTTTCTTGCTGTAAAGACTCAAACCTTAATCAGTCGTTGGTCTCGTCTTAGATTCAGGAGCCGTATGTCTATCCCATGCGTGTTTAAATTCCCTCAGTGTATAAACCTCTACCCATTCTGCTGGAGGCTGTTCCACTTATCTACCACCTTCTCGGTATCACATTTAAGAAGTAGATTTCTATGTTCTTGCAAATTTCAAATAGAATTCTAACAAACGTTTTTTTAGTAGTGGATAAGTCCAAATCATGAAATCATTTTTAGCTGGAAATATTCAGTTTTGGGGCTGTGTAACTTAGAAATTAAGGTATTATCCCAAATATATTTTCTAGTGCCGATAAATATTTTTCCCCTATATTATCTTCAGGATTGTCTCAGAATTATATAAATGAGTAAACATATCAGACATTAAATAACATTTGTAGAAGGGCAACTATACACCGTGGTATATTTAACATAATATTTGCAGCATCATACAACCATAAAAAGTATTTATGAATTTAATAGAAGTGAAAATATAAAAATTATACCTAAAATACTTGTGTACTTTTTAGTGGAAATTTACTTTGCGATGCTGGTAAACTTAGAAGTAGGTACGTGGTGTTTGCAGCTTGTGTTTCCAATAGCCTGGGGGGAGTTCTTTTCTCTTGCACTCTCCACTTCCTGCTAAATGTTATATCAGCTATCCAAACAGGAAGTGGAATGTAAGCTAAAATACTTTCCACTGTAAATGCAAATATTTGTTTCCCTGATAAGATATTTTAACTTTTGTTTCCTACAACACAAGTGTTTCTTTTCTTTTTTATAAATGAAAAACAAAATGACTCAAAATTGATTTTTATTTAACAATATCTTATTTATAATGATAATATTAACACACAAGAAATATATTTTTTCGATACTTGGCAAGTGCCATTGATCTCTCACAAAATCCACATTGCTCTAGACAGTAGTGCTTATACTACTTTTTATGTTTTCCTAAAGACTGAAAAATACAAATTAGCACATTTTTGTTTTTCAAAAAAGGGCAAAAAAGCATCAGATCAAATAGATACGAATACTAAAAATTCTAAATGAGAATTAAATGAATTGGTTAATGTAGTAAATATTGTTTTTTGGGGGTTTTGCTAAATGACCTTCAAGTTAAATTCACGTGGCCAATAACTGAACTGGGGAAAAAAAATTGGAACTGGGGAAGGAAATCCATAACTTTTTTAGATAAGAACTAGTGATGGACAAAGGTCTCGAGAAATTCCACATCCCATGATGCTTAGCCGAACAACCTTACTGAATGTCGTGGGGCTTGTTGGTCGCCAACATCAGGAGACCTTTGCCCATCTCTGGTCCTGACAATGGGAAGATGTAAGGCTGTCTGTGTCTCCAAACTCACACAATCATGGCTTTTATTGTATAAAGTTATCCTTGCCCCAGGATCTGGACAAAATAAGTTGCACTTCATAATCTTTATTTTTTTCTTTTTTCATTTATGTCATGGATATGAAGGTTATGAAAAATCCCGGAGTCTAAACAGCATAGCTGGCATGAGTGGAAACACGCTCAGACTGTCTCCTGTCTCCACCCCATTTGGGTCACCATCTGCAGTGAGACGTCCGCGGTCACCCATTCCCTCCATCTTATAGCATGGACTCAACCAACTGATAAGGGGAACCTTAACTAGTAATAACAAGTCAAACATACAAACATCAAAACTGGCAAACGAACACAAATAAGAGACTATAACAAATTATATTATTTTTTAAAGCGGTTGACAAAAAAAATAGATTATACACAGATATATTTAAAAAAAAATCAAGTCTGGCTTTTAAAATAAAAAAAAGACAACAAAAAAAAAACAAACAAAAAAAATGCACTTTGCTGAGGAGTATTAAAAAAAAAAAAAGACTTCAACGACTCCCACACCCCTGGTGAATCAAATTGGTGTGCTCCAGGAAAAAGCTCTTTACGGAGTTGAGAAAGCTCTTCCAGTAAGGAAGCCAAAACACCAAAGGAGATTTTATTGGGGAGTCGGGGGGATAGGGTATCATTTTTTTATTGATATAATATTTATTGTTGTTGAAAAAAATGGAGAAAAAAAAAAGACTAAACTATTTTAAAAAAAGAATGAAACTGTTAATGAGCCTGAAAAACTCTCTAAATATATATATATATACATAAAGAAATATATTTAACTTTATAAATCTCCAATACATACTATTTCCTTTATAAACACCTCTTCTATTTATTCTTTTCTTTCCTGTTTTATTAAAACTTTGATCTCATTCTTATGGAGCTGCATTCTGCTTCCCCTGTCATCCCGTTACCACCATACTCAGGATATTATGAGCCATATCGTACAAATATATGTGTGTGTGTATATATATATATATATATCTATAGCCACACGTTCGTTAAACATTTACATATATATGTGTATAGATACATACATTCTCTCTATTTCTACATATATGTATATATATATACTCTATATATTCAACAGGTAATATATAGGTATTTATATATTCTAATACTTGTCATTTCCTTAAACCCTTCTGTGCATGATCTAGTTTTGCAAGCAATAAAAAAATCTGCCTGAATGCATGTTTTCACGTAAAATAAATTGAAAATTGTATATACTGTAGCTTAGCTCGGTTCCATTCCCATACCTGGCTAATCATTTTGGTGCATGGCTTAATATGATGACAGTCTGTGTCAGAATGTCCACGTTTCCTCTCTCTCTCTCCCTTTTAATCTTCTTTCCCTCTCACTCTCTCACCTACCTCCTTTCTCCTCTGCTCCTTTTGTTTTTTTCTTCCCCGCACAGAAAATTATAAGGAGAATCCAGTACTTGCCCGATATATGCAGGCGGAAGCTGTCACTGTGAATTAATTGATTTCTTCCCATAATTAAAAGTATCCTTCAGATACTTTATTTTCAGAACAAAAAAAGAGGGAAAAGCAGATAAAAAAAACAACCACCACATGAAATTTAAGGTAACAAAAATAATTAAAAAATTGAATTAAATGGAAAATTAAGGCAAACGAGGAGGAGAAAAAAAAAGATGGCGAAATGGTGAAGCTTGGAAATTTATGATGCATGGATCAACATCTAAATGAAAGTGGAACGAAAAAAAGATGGAAGTAAAACGGGCAGCTAAGAGAAGAGGATGAATATGAAATAAAACTGGATTCTTCTATTTTTAAAATTGAGGTTATATACACATGATTGCACTGGAGCGTATTGAAGAATGTGAAGATGATTTTGACTTTTCTTGAGAGGCAGAAAACTGCTGCAGATTCAACAAAGAAAAAGAACTGGGAAATTACAAAAAAAAAAAAGTACAAAAAAATTACAAAAAAAATTTACTATTTAAAGGTTGCATTTTCCTAGCCAGCATGTGTTTGCATGTTATACTGTAATAATATTTAATGTTATATGCAAAAAAAGGTATATTTTTCCTTCCAGACTGCAAAATCTGACAAAAATGTACAAATTTAGCCAGCCATTCAATGAGTACCTTAAGGACGATATTTAAATTGATGACTATATATATATATATATATATATATATATATATATAGCTCTTTTTTGCATTGGTTTTGTTATTCTAATGTAGGTTCTTGGATGCGTTCCATTCTAAATGAAGGAATATTTTATTGATGCATTTCCACATATGCGTACGATAAGTTTGGGGCTTATGTTTGTTGAAAACCAAAAGGGTGATTTATTGTTCCATTGATTACTCAAAAAGATTCTCACCCTATGTTCTGTGTTGTCTCTGGAGGTTGTACCTTCAAGGGTTTTTTTGTGCCATCACTGGTGGTTCAACTTAGAATAAGACATATAACCCCAATATGATAATGGAAGAAGGAGAGAAGGAAACAGTCAGCCATATTGTTTGCCCCCACCCCCCAAAATCGAGCAAATAATATGGTGGCCAAACCATGGTTCAAAAATGTTCGAATAGACAAGTGACATTTAAAGCTTTTGGGATGAAAATCCTCGTAAAACCAGGAATCAGTTTGCTATTTTAATTAATCTGGTAAAAATTTAGTGGCTCAGAGATCAGGAATGTATTTCCGGTTCCCACCGATAACGGATTCTCTGAAGTACGGAATACACCGCCAAATGCGTTCACTTATTTCCCACTCAATATAAATTATTCAGGTGTGACATAGTAATCTTTCGAAGGTCTTGTGTACTCCATTAGTATTTCATAAAGCTTTGGAATTGGAACAAAATTACATGTTGAAAAAAAGATGGAAGGTAGAAAACCTTTCTAAAAATAGTAATAAAAATCCTAATTAAAAAAAAAATGCATATTAACCATACCTTATGGCCATACGCACATCTTTAATATCTTCTAGTAGACGAGGGCACTGCTGTGCATTTAGGGGGCAAATGTATATAAGTATTGCATCCTTAGTCAACCTCTCAAAGGCAGTCATCTGCTTTCAGATCAAATCTAGTAAAACGGACGCTAAAAGTGTTTCATCTTTTAAATTAGGCGTATTCGCTTGTTACCCTGCTTCCTCAGATTTCCCATGTATGGGGGGTACAACGTAAGAAGAGTTAAATTTTTGCTAGTCTAGATTATATGGTTGATTTTTGATAACAGAAACAAATCTGGTGGTAAACTCCCCGGCTTTTCTTCTCCTATCCACCATTTTCTAAAGCCTTCTCTGTAAAACTGTGATGTTGTCTGTAAGAGGTTTGGTGCCATGTGCGGTACCTTCTTGCACATCGGTAACCTGTCTCCTGTCTCATCTTCTTCTCTCCCTAACCATTTCTAACCACATGCCCTCGCCTGGTGTTTGTTTTTTTGATTCTTTCTTTCCCTATGGCTCCTACACCGTAGGCAATTCTCCTTCTGAACTCACTTAATCATGGCCATGCAGACCACAAGGAGGTTCTAGATCAGGTGGCCTACCCCGGAGATGGAGGGAGCCAACTAGTGAAAGGGCCAGTGTAATAAATCCTTGGCGCCTACCACAAAATTGCCCTTATTTAATTAAGGACAAATACTATTTCCCCCCATCATTATTCATTGAAAACACCTTTTTTTTATTATGATTCCCCTTATCCCCGGGCCTAACTGGCGATGACAAGGCCCACAGGTATAAGGACCTCAGCTGGTCTTTGGAAGACTAGAAGACTTTGGAGTTGTCTACATGGCGCTGTCAGGACACAAGGACCCATTGGTGGATCTTGGTCAAAACTGGTGGATCATAACTGGAAGTGGATGTGGCCAAAGAACATATTGTTCTAGGCACATTTTGTTGGACATATCCAGTAAAAAACAAAAACCTATGGCGTTGGTATATTTATGTAATTTATTATTTTAAATGTATTATTAAATTATTATCTATAATTTTAATAACCGTCGATTTCCAAACAAACAGAGAAAATACATAAAAAAAATAGCCAGTCCAGGTTTAACACAAAAGATTTAATTGCTTCCGAGAGAAAGTGAAATGTCATGGATTCATTTTGTATGCAACTTATTCTATGCAATTCTGTTCTTGTCTCTCCTTCTTCCAACGTAAAACAAAACCCCAGTAATAAATCAAAAATCCCTTTGAGCTAATGAGCACTTTGTGTTTTGTGTGCATGTTTTATACAACTTCCTAGTCAGATTATTTTCATGCTTGCAAACATATTCCTGGCTGTTTTGGCTCATTCTTCTCTCTCTTTTTTTTTTTTACTGTTTATTCTAAATTAATCTTTGTGATCGAAGCAGAAGATTGGGTTGATGCAAAAAGGATAAAATGCATTAAAGACAACATTTCCTTTAAGTGTTTTTTTAATATATATTTTTTAAATTTTTATTTATTTATTTATCTATCCCACAACGGTTATTCAAGGAGGTTCCTCCAAGTGCATTTGGCCTTTATGTAGTAGATGGTTAAGTTTTGGTTCAGTAAAGATAAGTAACATTTCAGTGAATGAGCTTCAAGACTTTAGATCTCTCACCATTGGAAATAATCTTGTGATGTTGGGGAACCCAATGTTGGGGAACCCATGTGAAACAAATACAAAAGATATCCAGTGTTCTATATGTAGCTGTTGTTGAAATGCAATTCCAGCGTTCCATGCAAGCCAGTCTTCTGGCCCCCTTTGGATCATTGGGACCCTCCAGCCAACTTTCTACATCAGGACCAGGAGTTGTACCTCAACAACAGTTGGTTCTCCTCGGTCAATGGCTTCCGATTCACTTGAGTCTGGCTTCTGGATCTTCTTGATTCATTCATTTCCACTAATTTTGTATAAGAAGATTCTGAAATACTGCATGGATTAGGAGTTATATATTTTCTGCTTTGCTTGTGTTCTACCTGTAACATCTTGGGAGTGAAGGATATCCAGCGCCCTCCAACTTGCTCTTTTGTTTTAAGGCCGAAGTCTTGCATGGCACATAAAAAAATTTGTTACAATAACCCTGCCTTGATTTAGAACTGGGGACAAACAGATGAATTGTTATTTCACAATGTAAATTAAGGAAATCTTATTGCTCTGATGGTAACAATATTTTGTTTCCTCCCCATTATAAAAGCATTAGAATTAGGTAAGCCAAGGGTTTTTGGAACTCTATTCTACAAGGTTATAAAAATAAAATACTCTGAGCCACTTTCAATTCTTAAATACTTAATTCCATGTGGGCTCCAGGAGAGAGAGCATCTTCTGGAGCCCTCACTTGCTGCTGTTGTGGACCGTAGGGTGGCAATGAGACACCTAACACCCCTAGGGATAACTGCTGGATGTCTCTTTTCTTGGTCACCAAAAGGCAGGTGAAGTTATTTTAACACACAGCAGCACTGTGATGTTACATCACGACCTGCCTTCTCATCTTTTATGGATGAGCAGTGTCCAAGTCAGCGATAGTACATCAGGGGCATCGACTGGGCCAGCCGACGATTGGGATATAAGTTGTGTAGACAAAGAGTGGTTAATATGCAATCTAAGTTGTTAATATGCAATCGAGTGCATGTGTAAGATATAGTATTTTTTTTAAAGAAGCTTTACAGAAGATGTAGTTTGGGGCCCAAAACACAGCAGATGAAGCTTAACTTCAAGACAAAATGGCGGGCGATGTAGTTTGACAATCCCTTCACGTCATAATTTTTGTATGGAAAATTAAGAACAGACTTCCTGTCCTCCAAAGGTAAAGGTTTTTCATGTGCGCATATTTGAGAGCAAGATATTGATTGATCCACCTGTGTAAGGCAGGTCCTACCATTATAGGCAACCTGACCTGGTGCGTTCACCACGCTGTCCACTGTGTTAGCAAGGAATACACTCAGGAGCACCCACTTGACACACACTTGACCTAGGGTGCCAGGAACCCTACAGAAGGTTCTGCAATTGTTCTTATTTGAGTAAGTCTTGAAAAGTTGGATTCCTGGTGGGGCTCGAAAACTAGTGTGGACCACTGTGCTCTTAACGCGCCTTGAGTGATGAAAATAGACCAAGTCCTTAAGTATGAAGAAGCCCCATCCTTAGTCTACCTATTCTCCACCCACAATTGCTTCTGTAAATGAGAGTTAAGGTCCTGATTGGAATCTTACAGATATTGTTTCAGAATTTCTGCTGCTTTTTATACAGTTCTAACCATTTCCGTAAACGTCCGTAAATATTTGAAGCAATATTTGGCTTTTGCGTTGTCAATGTGATAAACTAGCGTTAGACTTAAAGACCTCACATCATGGAGATGTTGTACTAAAACCTTAATCATCAGCAAAATATTTGTCCTATCTTTACTGTACATATTTAACTCCGAGAAGTCAAAGAACTGAATACAGTTGGATACGACAGGCTCGTGATATCTTCAAACGGTCAAAAACGCTCAAAAATGGGGAAATCGCTAGAATTCAACCCGTATTCCCACATTTTCAGGGAACGTTGCTGAAATCTTTAACCTCCTTGAATGGTACCGAAAAGGGTAAAACCAGAGGTCGGCTGTTCCAGTCCTCGAGGCAGCACCTCCGCATTTTACGCGTGGGTGGGACACTTCGTTTGATTGGTTCATTGACTGGCTGGCACACCTGTATTTAAGTAGGAATATACTTTAATTGTGGACTCTAGGAAGCCTTCGAGGTCTGGATGGCCCATGACTTGTTGCCTAGTGATCCAAAACAGGGCAATCCATGTTAAAAAGGCATGAGTCCGCTGTTCTCTTTGTACGTAACCACTTGAAAAATGTTGTATTAGAAATATGCTTTTTGCGATAATTGTGTAAATAAGGGAAACGAAACAGAATTGTATAGGGGAACGGTCTATGATCAAAAATGCATTTAGTATTCGGACTCGGTGCACTTACATTAATAATACAGCTACCAATAAGAACAAGGATGCTTTTTTTCTATTAAAATTTAAAATGTGACTATAAAAAAAAAAAATACTATTTTCAAAATGTATGTGCAAATATTGATGCTATTTTATATACAATGTATATGTAAAATGTATGGGTGAAAACATTCTTAGAAACACAAAGTTCGTGTGTTAGTTACGTAGGACTCAATAGTTTCAATGGCCATCGTTTCCAACGCTCCCTGACATTCTAGTGATCGCCTCATCTTGGGGCAAATCTGTGCGTTTTTACATTTCTTTAGCCTTAAAAAAACTGTGTTTTAACCCTTTCTTCTTATGCATCAATGTATCCTCCTTCCCTTAGGAGCTATTTATAACAAGTGATTCTGGTTCAAACGGCAACTGCCGATTGGACGATTGTGACGGTTGCTATGGTGATAAGACCGCTTTCCAAACTTTGCACCAGAATCCGTCTTATCAGTAACTCCTTCAGTGCTTATAAATACTTGCAATATTTTGCACATGGTTATAGCACTGCGGCTTAAAGCTCAAGTATGATTTTCCTATGCGTAAGAGTATAGAATTTAATAAATTCAATGTCAAATACGATCGTGGAACTAGGTGACAGGGGGATTCGTTTTTCCAGACGCTTTCCAGAAAACATATTTGGGGCATTCAGACCACCCCGCCAATCACGCCTGCCCATTGGTTATTGCCGTTCATTAAAAATCGGGTATCGTAGCAATAGACTAAAAGTGCTGTGGGCCCAAAATGAATCATTTGACCCTCTGGATACAGTTTGGGAGAAGTGAAACCAGCTACTAAACAGCATTCGCAATGGAATTTTTACATATATGTTTTAAGAAACATATATATGTAGAAACATTTGCATATATGTGTAAACATTACTGAATGCTGTTTCATGTACAACATAGATTTTTTTTCGTTATCATTTCCTTTATGTGTTGAAAGGAACAGAGGTGACAAGACCTGACTTATTTTGCTTATATGACAAATTGTCACGTGTCGAGATGATGTAATAAGCCTTCCAAACCGGCGCTAATCATGATGTATTTTAATCCCGGGGGTTCTTCCATCATTATTTTTGTATATGTAAAGACCAACTTTATCTCTTCTACTAGTTTCATATTTCATATTTAATTTCATATTTAATCCAGGAGTTGTAAGGACTAAAACCAGCTCGAGAGGGACTCATTTGCCATTTGTGTCACAAGTCATAACAATTTTAACCCCTTAAGGACAACGGGTTGTCCTTAAGCCCATTAATGACAATGCACTGTGAGCCTATCCGGGCTTTGTCATGAAGGGGCTAAAAATATGTTCATTTCGCTACTTGCCTCCGGCCTCTTGGGTTGGGGAAAGCTAAATACAAGGTACATTTCCATGCCGAACGTCATCCACGCTACCTAATGAGATGGAAGGCAAGAAATGTGATTTACAAAGCTGATCGTATTTTTCGCTTTAGTCTTTTAACACCGGAGTGACATGAAGTGGATGCCATGAGTATGAAAAGTTGGGAGACAACCGCATTGGTTATCCGTTATTCAATTTCTTTCTCTTAATAATAAGAAATCTCAAACTTCCTATCCAAGGTAAATCTTAAATAATCATTTGCCAGTATAGTGATGTAGCTCAAAATAATATGTATGTAGCTTTAAGGACCATCCATCTTTTTTGGAGAGGAACCTCTCTAAACTTTCCAGAGTTCCAGAGTTCCAGAACGGTGTCATCTTTGGTGACCAGACCCATCTTTTTCCAATGACTGTAGGGAAGGGCTTCATCAAAACATATCGGCCCCGCTTGATGCATTCTTTGGCATCCCCGTTTTCAGTTTCCGCCACATCTGCTCACCATACTTGAAACCATGAGAGACCATGGTGGCCTGAATAATACAGAATTACGATCCATGCCGAGTGAAATAGCTCTCATTTAGAACTTGTTTTTAGGACCTGAACCAAAATGTTATCAAGTTGAAGATCTGGAGATGTTTGTTGCAGAAACGCAATCAAGAATAATGTCCATTTATTGACAATCACCCTGTCCTCTTTAACCCAAGAGTAGGTAACCTTTATCAATGTGTAATGATTACGAAATACTTTCATCTCTTACATACAGCCCATGGTTTGTTAGAAGAAAATGCATGACAATATTTCTATATTTTTGTGTATAGCCTTATTCTTAAATACGGCTGTAGATGCCAATTTATATTGCTAACTTTAGTCTCCTACTAGTAAGACGGGATCACTTATTTGCCAATCTGCATGCTAGATTTGCCTAATGTTTTAATGAAATCTGAGATACTTTTTGGAGCATATTAGAGTTGTGTGAGTACTTTATTTTCATAAGTTTCATAATAGGAAAAAGAGTTCTTGCTGAATTATCTAGTATCGCATACAACGCAAGGCAAGGTTGTCCACGTGTCAACACTACTATAGTGATGTCGTAGTGATCTCTGTACAATGGCAATTTCACTCAGGTATAGCAGAGACAGGGAGACGGTTCTGCTACGTTATTGTATTTCAAACCCGTTGTTTCAAATACCGAGCAGAATTCAACTCTTTTAATAAGATATCTTGCATGTTTTGTCTTACATAAGCACACTATGAAATTGTCCTGGCAATAAACGTTTCTTACCAGTAATAAATTGTGACGATTCAGAAAATGAAGGTATTTAAATTAAATTCACGTTTATCACGCCTTGTATTCATCAGGAAAACTTAAGCATTAAACTGTGAGCTGTTTGAGGTTAGGACTAGAAATCTGCTGAATTGGATAGCTTTTTATTAAAGTATAATAAACCTTGTATTAAAGGCAGCAATTATACATCCAATCATTAGATTTTTTTTAATATATGTAAATTAGTAATAATAATTCAATTCATATATGTAAATTGGAATGTCGGCGATGTATCGCACTCCTTATCTTAACCTCTGAAAAAGTGAGTTTTACTAAAAACATTGAAAAGAATGATTTTTTTTTTCAAGATGCCAGTAAGGGGTGAAATTTGTTCTATTCTATTGGAGCGTGCCTGCCCTGGTCGGTAAGGTAACTAATAAGTTTCAAGGCTAAAATAAATTGTGGACAAGCAAAACATCAATGTTCCAATGAAATATCATAGAAATATTCCTACGTTGTTACAAAAGGGCTCCTGAAGATATTCTATTATGTGTTAGAGACTGATTTGAGGAACTCCATCTGATATAAGGAGTAAGTTTCAACATTTCTATTATAATTATAATTTTTTATTTGTCTTTTGCCATTTTGTGCCAAACCCCAAACCATTTAATAAAATATAAAATATAATATATGCATAATATAATAATATAATATATTAGAAAATAAAATATGATATTTATATATCTTCTGATATGTACATCTTTACAAAATTACCTAAAGCAGGTATTTTGGCTAAAAAATAAAAAACAGGCCTATTATTCTAAAACTATGTTTAAAATGCCTGCATATTCAGAGCTAGCGTACCCCCCAAAAAAATACAGGGCAATCATTTGCCTACATGCCAAATAATCTAAAATTCTTTCCTGAAGTTGGTTTATAGTCACGAAACCTTCATAAACAAAAAAGTAGAATATAGTTTTATTGTTTTTTTTTTTCTTTTTATTTTTATTCTTAAAACACTTTACTGCTTCTCACTTCTCTGGGAGACAAAGAGTCCAGAAGATTCAAAGAGGGCGATGTATAAAAAAAAAGTTTTTCTAGTGCAAATTTTTTTGGGAAAAAAAAAAAAAAAGAGTCTTATCACTATAGCAACTGATGGAATGCTCATGCTGATTTAGACCGCTCCGCTGGTTGCTATGGTGATGATCTGAATCATTTTTTTTGTTATACATAAACCCCTTAGTTCCTTGTCTAGAGGTTCTCTGTGGAGGACCAGGAGGACTCCATATGGCCAAAGGGTCCTTCCAATGGGGGGGGGGGCGCTACCTAAAAAAATATCTTTATTTATCAAATTGTTACACATTCCTTCATCCGTCTTCTCGCCTTTCCACCATAAGACCCAACAGACGTTAAAGTCACACTGACCACTGGAATAGTTTTAGATGTTAACTAATGAAACTAGTGCCTGGCGAGGGGGATAAGAAAATATATATAGAATATAGAGAATTATATTTCAAAAAATCTATGTTTCCGAACATTTCTCAGTTTTTACGTCTCTTCTTTTTCTTTGATTGCCTTTTTTTTTAACAATGGTGCTAAAATAGAATTTCACAAAGTAGATCCTTAACGTCTCAAGTCCAGAAAAAAATAAAAATAAACGGTTGTAAGTGAACAGATCGAGATATGTTATAACGTTTAATTTTTTTAACATTTCCTGTATAGACCTCGAATCGATGAGGGGGCTGGGAGATGGGCAGCTCCTGGAAATGTAAACATGCCTGTTGTTTATTTTTGTTTGTTTGTTTACCGTCCCATTGTACGATGTTTATTTCTGCAAACAAAAAGCTTGTTTTTCCTGTTATTTCTATGTCATCTGATTACAAATGTTGAAGTTTCGAATTGCAGGAAACGTATGCATGAAAATGACATGCAGGGAGTTGACGCATGAAATAAACGTTCCTTTTTTTATTTAAACTTTTACCTGGTAATGCTGTGTGGTCCTTTACTTGAGTCATGTGTTGTTTTGTTACGGGGTAACAGGTTGCAACAAAGGGGGTCTATTCACTAAATGGAGAGTTGCGTTTCAGCTCCTTGTCATCACTATTTACTAGGAAGGGCCAACACTGGCAGGTTTCTCCAGAAAGAAGTCTAACATGGTCCAAGGGAATGTATAACTCAGTGGATGAAGAAACCTCGCTGATTTAACTATGCATTATACAGGGCTGGCCAAGCTCTCCCTGTCACTGGGGTTGGCCCTTGATAATGTATAGTGAAATGAATTAGCTGAATCCCAACATCACATCGTATTCATTCACATTTTGTGAACAATGTGAAACAATTGCACAAAACCAGAACCTGGTCAACCCACCCTACTCCAGAATTGACATTTACTCAGACAAAGCCATATTAATTCAAGAAGAAAACAAGTCAATTGTAAAATAAAAATGACTCGTATCATAACAGCCATAGGTTTGAATTCACGCACACACAAAAATAAGCGTAAGAATAAAGCCTTTCCGAGGAATTATCGGCCAGGCAGAAGCCAAAGCAGACTTAACACAATTATTTTAGTTCTGTGTTCAAATCCTTCTTTTCTTGAAATGTTAAGATTAACGGCTTGCGCATACTCAAGCTGTGCTTTGATCTTTTCTAGTGTTAACATGTATCTGAAACGAAACAGGTCTTCAAATGATTGAACATCGGAAAAAAAAGAAGTTGGCTTAATAAATCTTTTCGTTTTATCTCCACTCTCGCTTGGTAATGAAGATACCGGAAACGCATCCTTTCTTTTTTTTCTGTCTATGTGTGTTTACTTATAATATTTATAAACACAACAGAATACAGAAAGACGCACGTTACGATTCTAATTGTCAATAACTAACAAATTCAGAAAATTAATTCTGTTCCTTACTTTCTATTTATTTGAAATCAATAAAAATAATTTTAGAATTTTAGATAAAATACTTGAGTTAACTTAAAAAGAACACCAGATACATCGAAAACTGAAAAAAACTTGGCCAACCTAAACAAAAAAGTTACAAGCATGGAAAAATGTTTGTTTGCAAGACACAAAGTAGACTCGAGGGGAACAGTTAATTAATTAGAATCTTGTAAATGTATCAATATTGTAGGGGGGGCACATTCTAAATACTTTGAGGCTTCTTCTCCCCCACTGTCATACATTGGGGTGGAAAAGGTCCAAGAGGTGACTACTGTAGATGTAGAAGAAGAACATGGAGATGACACCATTGCCACTTATCTCATGGTCTTCAGTGGCCTCATGTGTCGTGACATGGACATGTGTCGTGACATGCACCTGAGTGAACCTCTTCTGGATCCTGCGGTTTCTTCATTGTAGGAAGGGTACGTGATCTTTGACAGTCGGTATTCAGGAAAAGGGTAAATTAATAATTAAATAGAGCCAAATAGTTTTAGTTTGTCTTCCAAACCGTTCTAGATGTTACATAGCGGGAAGTCTTCTGTCTTACGAAAGAGGGACACACAAAGAGAGGGAATTAAATTAAGAATGGATGTGACAAAAGACAAACACAAAGACAGACAAGGAGAGCGTGGACATGGAGAGACTCAGAAAAGGGGATATACAGAGACAGATGCCAGCATTAGTAGGACAGGAGGTGGCAACCCCCCTTATCTAGAATTTTTTAAAGCCCTTCAACCGTCTCAGAATCAATACTTTTTACAGCTTTTTATGGCTTAGCTGAGACAATTAACTATATTGTATTAAAACAGAATGAAAACTGGATTTTTTATTTGGCTTTTGAGAGAAAAAAAATCAAAGCCCTCATGTTTAAAGATATGGCCCAGTTACAGACTGGAGCCTGCCCCGAAATTAAAGCTGCCCGCTGAAACCTGGGCTACACTCCTTCATTTGCTTTTAAATTATTATTATTTTTTTTCTTTGTATTCTCCCTATCACAAGGCTCTTTAGGGGCCGCTTCAATTACTGGGTCCTAATGATATCTGGCGGCATTGACTTGTGGTCTGGAATAAACCTCAGCACAACAGCATCTGATAAATTAAGCATTTAAGAGCCCGGAGCTGCCTATATTTAACCCCCCCTGCCCCTTATGTAGTGGTATGGGCCATCCCTGTGGGAATATCATCCTTCCCGGCCAAAAAAAAGCAGAGGTTTAACCCTTTCTTAGTCTTACAGGTCTGCAAAACAGAACCTTATCTCTATGGGAGCACCGCAGTCAAATTGGCATTTCCATTTCTTTTTTTCTTAAATAATACATCGCAATCTAAAATATTAAACGATGGAATAAGTGGCTTTATGGACCAACATAAGGACAAAAGTGTGGAATTTGCCTTTTAATTAAATGCGTAAATAATGTATAATTGTGGTTGTCGTATTCTAGAGTCGAGGGGGACGGCAGAGAATGCTCCGGTGTTATTAATCACTGTCAGGCGGGTGAGCGCTCTTGACCAAATGCTTTTGATGGCAAATAGATTGTAAGGTCGCAAAAGCAGGGCCCTCTTCTCCTCCTGTATCTGGATGTCTTGTTAAATTGTAGATTTTAGATTCTATTCATAATCATCCAGAGACCTCCATACCATACCCTCATCACTTGGTTCCTATATCTTCAAGGGGTATGGATACCCCATGTTTAGAACTTCTGCTTTAGTGGATCAACGTTCCTAGAGTAAGATGTAGAACATAGGCATTCGAGACCTCATGCGGTCCATTCTTTTGGTAGAGCGTTGCCTACATTATTATTTTCTTTACAATTCAGTATAAAAAAAGGCTCATGTCAAACTTTCATAATATGATTTCTTTATACTTTAATATTTTAAAACTTTGAACGTCTTCATGTATTTCCGGCTTCTACTATGCCAAGGTGGACCAAACTTAACCATATCTGAGACCAGAACTTCCTTACGCACGTGTCTAGATCTTAATTCAACACATTTAGCCTGATTTATAATATTCCGGTGCTGGTTGGGAGGTAACATGACTGTCTAGAGAATGCGGTTATCAATTCAGATGCATGAAACAACGTTCTCACCAGCACATTTGGAAAGTGATGTCATTGAAATAATTTTCCCACGCAGGTGTCCCTCTGAATTATGGATGACTTGCCACGCAGGGCTATAATGATCCCTGGGTGACTCACCACTCATCAAACAGATATTCTCAAATCATTTGTTACACGGCTCTCACCCTAATCCTGTACATCGACAATGAAAGCTCGTCGGAAGGCAGGAGGCAAAGAGCTGATCCTTAAAATGTAGTGGGTATTTACTTTATTTTAGCTTAATTTTCTTATATATTTTCTGTGGGAAACCCAATATTGTTTCAAGATTGGAGAACCACACAGAGAGATTTTATGGAGAATCCCACCCGTGATAAATTCCTGAAACCAACGTGGAGGATCTTCCTAGATCCAGATAAAGGAACTTCTTCTTTGGTATAAGAGTAGCCATTAAGAGAAGAATTCACTAACGCCCGAAGCTGAGAGAGCACAAGTAAAACGCATTCTGTGTATGGAATGGTTATTATTATCATACCCAAGAACTCTTGGGGTTTTTACCCCAATCTCAGTGTCTCAGGCCGAGCAGATTCAAAGGGTCACACAGTCTGGAGCTGACTTATTCCTACTAGTCTGCTCACAGTATGTTATGATTTATATCCCTGCTTGAATGCAAGCGACTCAATTAAGTGTCTTTTTAAATAATGAAGTCCTTGATAACCAGTACCTGATTCGAATCTCTACCGTCTTCATGCAGGGTTAATGTTTCACAAGTCCCGCACGTTCAGAACGTTCCCAGTTATGGTTATTATGATTACGGCTGTTGATTTATAAAGCGCCATCATATTATGCAGCGCTGTACAATGGGTTCTATGATCAACATGGTCTTGTTAAACAAATCTTGATGAAAAATAATATTTTGGGTAAGGGCATCTCCGCGGGTATCACCGCATTCCATTCCTCCTCATTCAACACACAAGAGCAGTTGGGTAAATACTGACTCCTGCCCATTAGGACATAGCTTCCCCCCCCCCCGTCTACTACATGTTCCTCCTATGTTAATCTTAGGAACCCAGGATCAAGTCACACTTGTCTTCTTCTGCACCAAATCGTACCAAATGAACAACCGCTGTCTACAAAGCAATTTCATTTAGGACGGATTCCAGCCGTACATTTTGCGTGTGTCTGCAGAACGTGGGCTCGGGACGAGTCTTGAATGGAAATGCCCATTACGTTGAATGAATTGCACTGTTGACTTATATGGGTACCACTGATCAATATGTGTCACTGATCAATAGCACTTTTAAAGTGGTTAACACTGTTAATTAAACAAATGGAACATGTTTAGCTCATGAAAACCCAAACAGGACAAGGAACAAACAATAGCACGTGGCGTTTGAAGGTGACATTCCATTTTTTTTTAGGACAGCGCTTACATATCGTCTCGTTTCGCAGAGCAGACGTGTGCGCTAGTTCTGAAAAGGAGACAAAGTTTTGGAACACAATTCATTTTTGGCTCGTGGCCGATACCCGATCATCGTCATCGCTTCGACTTAAATACAATCATCCCACAGATGGGGAATTCTAAATCAGAATTATTGACATAACTGTTTGTAAGGAGTAAGCAGAGGAAATGCGGGGATAATTGCTTGGATTGAAGTTCATAAATTGGTTATCTTGTGTATCTTGCAGATTATGTGTGTTGAGATGTAAGGGTAGTGCTTTTTGTTGTATCATAAATGTCGATGAGGGGATACAACAGTTACACTGTATAAGACTTGTCAGAGTAAGACGATTTTGTTAAAGGAGAAATACCATGAAAAAAGGGGGGGTCTTCTAGGGTGATGGGGGCTACATTTTCATATGTCCCTTTGTGGAAAAAGAATGAAGCCCTACATACCTTAAAAAAGAAAACCAATTGTGAGGGCTTCGTATAATAGAGGTTGGTCTGAAGTGATCAGAGTTACTGGCTGATCAGATATTTGGCTGATGGGACCAGCAGACCATTTCTTGGTCCTTGTCCCAAAATCTTGACGCATGAGAATGGCCAAGCTTGGAGTCATATTGTGGTCACCTGAGGCACACACTAGGTTTACTACCATCCCAACCAGGGCCGGACAGAGGATGATGAGGTGGCTCTGGCACTTTAAGGCCGTCAGCCACCGGTGACGTAAGCGTGGCTGCCGGCTGGATATGAGAGGCTGCATTTTTATGCCCATGTAACGTTTAGCTGGTCATGTCCATGTCTATGGCACAATCTCAGCCAGTTGCCCACAGGGGCAACTTGGTAAATGAGCATGTTGAGATATATTAAATTGCATGCTATGGGTTGTGACCTGGATACAAAGCATTCTAAACAGACATTACAGAACATATGGGTATAAAAATAAAGGGGGACCTCTTACAAGGATGTGAATGCACCCCACAAAACGCCAGTTTATACAGGTGGCCCCTATATCATACACGCATGATTTAATAGAGGTGGAAAGACCCTGTTAGATTTATAAGATTTTTGGTTAAAAAAAATATGCCTTTGTTCCTTAAAGTCGGATAATTTAACGTTGACATTGGCAATTAGGTAGATCAGGCCTTATTGTCATTTACTGCGGTCCCAAGTGGTGGCCCTACGAAACGGAAAGCGTTAAAATGATCTGAGCAATCCCCCCCCCTACTGTTCACTACTCAGCTGATGCCTGGAGACAGGAGGTCAGATGCTATTTCAACACAACACTGAAGCAATTCTGCTTCTCTAGGCATTTCACTGTTCCCTGGGACCCTGGGGAAGAGAATTGTAGAGAAGTAATGCTGAAAGATAATAAATTACACTACCGGGGAGGAAAAAAAGCTAAAGAGTGAGGCTCAGAGAAAAGGAAGTGGGAGGAATGCACATATAGCCCGAATTAAATTGGTGGTCGGAGGTGGGTGAAGAAGATGAAAGCTACCGGAAGAGAGAAACCTCCTTTATCCATCGCAAACCGGATAACACTGGGGCGCCATCAAAGAGATCAGCCACTGGTTTGGGCATACAGATGAACACAGATGCCCCACTTTGGGAGTAGTCATTGCCTTTCTTGGCCAACCCATTGGCGAAAAAGCTTCAACCCCTTAGGCGGCAGGGGCAGTTACATCACAGGCGTGTTAATTTATCATTAATATAAACGTCTGATTCAACTACATTATAGACTGTTGGGTATATTTGACCTCTATGTTAAGCATCTAAAGAAGCTGAGTCTTAAAAGCTCAAGGAGAAGACTTGCGTCATGTGATCAGGGTTGGTTTCTCAGCCAATATCAACGGCGGCTGGACAACACTCTCAGTAATTGTTAAATGTTACTGAAGCTTTTAATTTTGCGTGGACTTGATTCAAGCTGTTCAAGAGGGTGTATAGATAAGTGGAACGGGCTCCTGGCAGAGGTGGTGAGGGGATTTAAACATGCATGGGATAGGCATCTAAATCTCCTGAATCTAAGACGAGACCAACGACTGATTAAGGTTTGAGTCTTTACAGCTATAAGAACAAATAGACAGAGAAAATGTTGTAAACCAGATCAGGTTGGCAGGTCCATATCGTGTCCAAACAGTCTACTGCCAGCCATTCAGTAGACATTAAATGACAGTAACATTGTGATCTGAAGGAACATAACCTTCAACAGCGGAAGGCTGGCAACGTTCTAGAAGATAAGTCCATCCAAATATATATATATAAGGCGGCCACACACTTCCAATCCCACCCAAAAGCACAGAAGTGATCCAGCCATTGTGAAAATTCTAGGTGAACCTGGACACTACATGTCGGAAAAATGATGGGACGTACGGCTATTGTATTTAATGGTAGCAAAGGTAGCCTCGACTAAATGATACGGGGAGATGGAAATTAGATGTCTTAATTCTTATAAGAGGATGTGGAGATACCCTGCTAGTCTATGTCTGCAGACCCCAGCAGAAGGCCACGGGTTAAAACTGCAGAGAGGACTCGCTGCCCTCCTCCCCCACCAGCGGGCTTGCGTTACTGCTGAAGGCGCTACCGTTTAACTATATACAGCCACATAATTAATTCAGGTAGCCCGAAACAGCAAGAGCAGCAGGAAACCAGAAAATTAAGATCTGATCTTCATTCCGTCTTTACCGGGGAAGAGGGCAATTGTTGGAGGGGGGGCTTTTATAATGCACCAGCCGACAGCCCACAGATACGAGCAAATAATTACATATGCGTTCCATTTTATTCTCTAATTCTATTGCAAAGACCGCAACGAGGTATTAATGATATGCTAATCGCGCGCAATATTTGGACGCCAGGTCAGGTCACGGTAGCTTGTTAACGGAGTAAGTCGAGACTAATGGTGGGGCTGTGAGGATTCCTCAAGATGTTAAACTCCGCTTGCTGCCCGTTTCAGTATTTTTCTGTCTTAAAATAGAATTCATTGTATTCTCTCAGGACCTCTAGATCTAGAAATATACACTCTTGGGTTCAAACAGTTTTCTCTTAGGAAAATGAGAACCTCACCTTCCATTGTGTTTGTAAATGTTATTGGTGACCATCGGTCTTTACCAGAAGTTCTTCTCCTTTATGGCAACAAACCCTTAATGAACATTCTAATGAAAGTGGAAATCATGGTTTCCTATCCTGATGTCCTCGCACGCTTCCTAATATCGTCTTCCCAAACCCCAGCACCTACATAGCCTTGGGCCCATAGGGCAAGCTCCACGAATGACTGTAGCTATCCGTGTTGTTCGAGGGTGCAGCTGGCTGCATCCCCCCCCGAGATACGTTACAGTTTGGAGGAGACGTGTCTCTGCCGGAGCTTACGGTGATGCAGCGAAGCCAGCAACGCAAGTAATTACTACACTGCTTGGCCTACAACAAGCAATCGCTCGGGGCTGCTGCCAAACCATCGTACAGTGAAATCTCATTTGCTTTGACTGGTTAAGATGCGCCGTTACCCCCACCGCGTCTGAACCTCAGCTCTGTAGGAGAAGCTCTTTTGAGTGTTCTACAGAAGTCACCCAACCTCTAGGACAGGATCTTGAGACTCTTTTAGAATGTATGCTGTTAAGGCCAAGACCTCCTTTATTTTTTAGCAATATGGCGGCGGGTAAACGAACACGAAGACGCACAACGCGAAGAAATCTTCGTGTCTTCGCATTCTTCTTCATTTTCGTGTCGCGCCGTTTCTTGGAAGAGGAGGAGGGACATTGATTGAGGGAGCTGATCTTCGTTTGTGACATCACACTTGTGACATCACTCTTGTGACATCATGCATTAAATAACACTTATAAAATTTAAAATTAGATAATAATAGAACCTTTAGCCAAACTGGTAGTATGCCCCTGTAGGTAAGTTGCAAATGTTAAGCAAGTATGTAAAACTGGTCCCAAATTCCCTATTCAACTTCTTCTATGTGTTCCTTTATTGATTTTATCACTGTTTCACGGCATTTCCATGGCAACCAGCAAAAGATGAAGAAAAAAAACGAATGCAAAGAATCGATCAGCTGTTTAGGGCCCCCATTAGTGAAAGGGGCCACCTTAGAGGATGTGGAAGGATTAAGAACAGAATTCCTGTTAAACTTACACTTACTTAAGGACAGTTATAAAAATGTACAAATTACTATTATTAGATTGTAAGCCTTGCGAGGCGGGCCCTCTGTACCTAATGTATAGGTTTGTCTTAGTCTATCATAGTCTCATCATTCCCTTTGAATATATGTATTGTAGAATGCGCTGCGTGAATTGTTGGTGCTATAAAAATAAAAGCTAACAATTAATATTATAATTTACAATGTATATAATATTATATTCAGAATTATTATATTGTAATTAATTGATTATTAGAATTATAATCATCATTATTTGCCAATCGAACCATATTAAAGGCAATATCTAAATATGTAAAACTCATGGTGGGAGATTCACATCAGTCGCACTTTTTTATCCTAATAGATGAACGCATTCATGTTTGTAAAATGGTTTATCTTATCAAACAAGCCTGGTGGAAAATACTCTAAATCTGATGTACTTACAAAAGAATGGAGCCTTTAATAATTGATGCACAACATGACAATACAGCAGGTTTCCTCGCAATACAGCTCCCCGTGAGACCATCGTCTAGGAAGTGACTGTAACGTTCATGCTTGGGATGCCCGGTCCCCTGCAGCGCTGCGGGGGATCTGGATCTTAGTCTTGTAGTCAGACCTCTATTTGAGGTCTGATTAGAATACAATCTCGATTATAAGACAATGGTTATTTTTCAGAGCATTAAGGTAATCGAGCAAATAAGGTAATTTGTGTAAGTGTGTTTACATATGTGTGCCAGAGTGTATGTTGGAGGGGGCAAGGGGCAAAGAAGGCACAGACTAGCTGTTTGAAGTCAATGATGGCACAGACAGGCTGTTTAAGGGCTAGGATGGCACTGATAAGCTGCTTGGAAGCAAAATCACTCACAAGCTGTTTGGGGCAAAGGTGGCACAGTGGGACATGTTGCTTGGTGAAGTTGGGGGCCCTGGGGGAATTTTCGAACCATGGCACTGTGGTTTTACGCCACTGCCTATATAAGCTCAGTCAGACAAAGTGTTCCATCAGTAGTAGGTTGTCAGGAGTGTTCTACAGCTATAACTTTGTACATTGCTTTCAGCGTGTTCTTCTGAACGTTAACCGTGGAGGAGAGACATGATGAGGTATGAATAGTTTTGGCCAGATTTAATTTCTATAAAAAGACTACTTCTATCAAGATCCGAATGAAAAATCTGTTTTATTTTCTTTCTATTTGCAGGCCAAGGATCTCATAACACCTCAACAATCTGGTGTTAACGAGGAAAGCCTTTCTGTCATTACCATTACCGACAATGGCCTTTATAGCATTACCATTACTGACGATGACCTTTCCGGCATTACCATTGCTGACGATGGCCTTTCCGGCATTACCATTGCTGACGATGGCCTTTGCGGCATTACCATTACTGACGATGAGGAGGAGGATGATAGCAGATATCACCCAGCCAAAGAAGAGGAGAGAGAGACCCCAGGGCCCAAATGGTCAGTTCTTAGGTTCTGTTTTAGTCAGCCAAAAGTGCAAAATGTCTCCATAACCATTCCACTCTCTCCGCACTATTACATTTTATAAACATAATTTCATATTTTTTATAATTTTAAACCAAGAAAAAAAATTATATAAAAAGCTGCTTTACTTTCTTTCTATTCGCAGGCCATTATTCTCATTTTTCCGCACCCATAGCAAGGGGGACTTTTTATACCCAAAACCAGAAGTCAACCTTAAAATAATTTCTCACAATGATGTGGAGGAGGAGGCGGACAAAAATGGGTGCTTTCCTTGTAAATGGAGACCTAAGATAAAATCCAGGCAAAAAACCCCTGGCCGCCTGGGCAGACTCCTATCATCACGGAAAAGAGGATTATGAAGAAGGGGGTTCGCATTTGCTTGTTTGCATAATAAAGTTTTTATGTATTTAAAAATTACACAAGACCCCTCTTATATTTTCTGTAAGACTCAACAATAAATTCTCCATCACCAGGACCAACCCTACAGAACTCTCTGCTTGCTCCCTCCGACAATTTCCCCATCCGGCCCCCGTCTAGTCTGCCCGTTTCTCCTGCTGTAAAGACTCAAACTTTAATCAGTCTAAGATTCAGGACAGCTTTACGTCCACCACACCACCAGCCATTAGCCATTTTACCCCTTATGTATCTCAGTTTCACTCCCTTGAAATTGTACAATCTTATGACCAGGACCCTCCGCACACTGTTTAACCCATTGTATGGTGTTTAGGAATCTGCTGGCTCCATATGAATGAAAGCTAATGATATTAGGGAAGAGTCCTATTACCAGTTCAGTGCTGACCCTTCCAAAGGAAGCAGTCAAATTATATGATACATAATAATCATACTTGGGAACTGTTAACTGACCCCGAGATTCCTAATAGATTAACCCTTTAACAGCCCATCAGAAAGACTCACTAATGGTTCTAATAATGTTCCTTACGAAAATCATGACTGCTCAGGAGGTAAAGCTATTCTAAATGAAGTCACCTGAATTCAATGAACTTCAGATATATTATAGCAGGTAGCGGGAAGCTGAAATATGCAGCGGGCAATCACCCTGCAGCAGGGGTAAAAATCTCAGGTTAATAATTTTTAATTTTTAAATTTTTTACGGGATGGGGATATGTATAAATCAACAAAAGTGGATCATGAACACTAATAAAATCCAGGTAGTGATTACAGACAATTTTCTTTTCTTTCAAACCAATTAAGCAGTCATATTACATTTTTAGGATACTAAGTTAATCTAATAAAACTAGCTAAAGTGTGCACTTTTTTCTGCAATGTGTGTAATTGTTTTGGTGATAATTTGGTTAAAAACAAGTGAAAAATGAGGGTTGTCACAAAAAGAAAACTAAACACTCTATTTGTTTTTTACTGAATGGTGAGATTTAATATTTGAGAGACATGGCAGATCTGTTTTATGTGGTCATGCACTGCGGCAGTGAAAGGGTCTTACATAGAAAGATAGCTTTGCATATTTTGCACTGGTGCGCCCCTGGTGGTAGGTTGAGGAATTACTCTGCTGCCGCAGTGAACTGTGTCATTCATTCCACCTGCAGGGAAATGTGTTGGAATTAGGACTTTACCCTCAAAATTCAAGGCTACTTTTTTGGGTTGTGTTTTTGGGCTTATAAATGTCTGATGGGATCCAAGATGCAAAATCTATTACTTTTTATGGGCATGCATGTGACTGTGTAAAGTTGTCAGTGTACATGCGCAATACCATAGATGTGAGAATGGAATTATTTATTTGCAAAGATATCCTAATATGAATACTGAGTAAGGAGTATGCCTAACACTCACTCGTAGGCACCTATCATTATCCGAAACACTGCCAGTGAGCCTAAGAGTCCTATCCCAGTCCTTGTTTAAGGTAGGGAGTATACTGTAGGTCACTGCAGTCCCTGGTCCTAAAGAAAGCCCGGTGATGCTTGCACCGAAGCCGATAACATCTGCTCAAGTTGCTTATCAACATATATCTTGTAAAATGGGTGCCTTGTGATCAGATGACTGCACATGCGCAACTGTCATATTCATGCATGTTCACCCTCTGCAAGAACCTCGTCTGGGTACAATATGGAGAACAGATCCTCTCAACCAAAAGCTTCCCAACCTATGAGTGTCAACCCGCAGGGGTAATTTGGCACACGGGGCTGGAGCAGCCTGTACTACAGTATTTCTTATACTTAATATAAAACTTGGCCCATGATAGCAGCTGTGAACTCATTCCCAGGGTCTCCAACCCAGAATACATGAGGGTTGGGGGCCTCCTCCTCTGGGCTTAATGAACTCGGTCTTTTGACAGGGATATCATGTTGAGATATCTATCAGATTTGGCAAACGCGAACAAGAAACCCAGTGACATTACGACGATGGAAAACAAAAGTTCTATGAGATCTTCTAGAACCCTACGAGTCGGGACGGCTGCATCGCTACAATGTTACTGACACCCTTTACAAACAGAGGAGCGTAACAAGTAAACCCACCCGTCCCCGTCTTATGTATAAGTGTTCTTTACGTTTCCCAGCGTTGCTGTGATGGGAACGTATTTTCTGGAATGGCAACCGGGACAGGGGGTAACAAATGTAAAGCTATTTTGTGAAGGACACTACAAAGCATTTCAGTGGCTTATTTCTTGTCTGTCGGTTCTTGGTTCTTTGCTTTTCCTGCCCGTGTTCCGCGTATCGTCTCCGTGGCGTGTGGGGTACATGGGGACGGAGAGGATACACGGATTGAGCAGTAAGAGTCAGGCAGAAACGCTGCTTCACCTGAAGGCATGAGATGAATTACAATGAGCGAGACTGCAGCAAATGATGGGAGGCCAGCTACATCATCACCTCCGTACCAGCGCGAGTGTATTACAAGAGAGCAGCGGGAGAGAGGACGGCGTACTGAGGGCTAAAGCCTCCTACCCCATTTCATGGTTAAACCTATTGGTCCTAGAGGGATTAGGGGGCCATTGCGGTAGAGCTCATTGATGGCACAATAGTTCTAAGAGATACAGCAGGAAGGGAAATTCCAATTACAATAGAAGGCTTGGGTGATCTTTAGAGTTCCCAGTGACTCCTGTGATGGCCAATTCCCAATATCAATGGGTGCTGCCAATACTACAACCCCATGTTATTCACATCTAGATATAGCACCTCTGCGAGATGTTGATGATGGTGGGAATGCCCTTTGTAGGTTCTCAATCCATTGGAATGTTGAGGCTTTGGTGGTGGATTCCAGGACATGGTACCTGGACAAAATAGTGAACACTAGGACAACCCAGTAATACGAAGCAGCAAACGGGATGGTTAAGGCTCTACTCTAGAGTGAGACTTGCCAGTTTTATCATGTTTTGGGTAAGCTGGCATGCACCATGTGTTACAATAACCTGAACCCCTGGAAGGTCTCTTAGAAACATGCTGAATTTCCACCATGTGCCTACCCGAAGGGAACATGTTGTCCTTTAATAATTGCCTCTGCTGCACCAAAGACCATTCATATCCACCCTATGCCTGGCTGATGTGATGGGAGTGGTGGCCTTTGGGTTCCTGAAGGTTATCTCACCGACCTTTGGTCGTCTGATGGTGATCAAACCTATTGTCCAACAAGAGCTCAGTAGCCAAATGTTACCTATTCTATCACTGGCTTTGCCGGATTTTAGGAGATAAAGTCAAGGTAATTAAAGCAGAAGGGAGATTAAAAGATACTGAAAAAGTACCGCAAGACAAACTGAGGTTGCAGTGATGGAGGCTGGCCTCCAGATTCTCAAATACAAATAAACACTCGAATCAATAGTGAGATTTACTAGAGAAAAGCTGCATTACACGCATTCAAATACGCATTCATCAGGACAAGAAAACCTTGTGACCTTATTAGGTCAAAATGTTGGTATTTTTTGGTCAAAAGGTAACCTTTTTGATATAAATCTCAACGTTCATGCAGAGTCCGCAATAAATCCCTTTATTCTTAGAATGTAACAAAAGCAGGCTCCTCACCCCTGATTTATAACCATGTACTGGGGTTGGTTGTAACCCTTCACATGCCATAAGGGAGGCATGTTGGCTGTGGGATTCCGAGGGTTAAGTAACGTCTCCTATACTGTATTTTGCTGCATTATATCCGAGGCAACAACAGTCTGACATGCCAAAGCGGATCTACATATTGTCATGCCTATTACTCTGCGTTACTGCAGTCATGCAGCAAATTTGTATCGCCTCCCCTCGCTCGATCCCCCCTTCCTCCCTTTCAGCTGCCGGTCTGTCTTCTTCTCTAGTGCAGCTTATATAATGTCATGTTCTCAACGAGGTCTCATACAGCTCCGTATATCTCCAGGGACCTCATCTGTAATGTCATGTCCCATCCTACAACTAGCCCAGGCTTTCCAAACATGCGCCCTCTTTTGCATACGTCTGCCCGGGGCCATCATTTCCCATGAGCTCCATGCAGGACAGACATAGAAAAGATATATAAGACTAAGATCAGACCATTCGCCCCCCCCCCGTCTAGTTGCCCGTTTCTCCTGCTGTAAAAACTCAAATCAGTTGTTGGTCTCTGTGCATGACCTCTACAGGGTTAACTTCTACCATTTCTACTGGGAGCCTGTTCCATATATCAACTACTCTCTCTGTAAAGTAATAGGTCTTTACTTTACATGGAAGAGACTAAATCAACCGTTTATAAATTGGTGCGAAGGTCGATTATCTGCATTCTAAGGAATCTAGTTCCCAACGCATTTTACACTTGAGTGCTTACTTGCAGTCTCCCTTCACGTCACGTGTTGACACATCGGCTCCACGCATTTTGCTGTCTCCTTTGTCTCCACCTTGTCTCTAAGTGTCCTGCTCTCTTCTGAACCCTGCTTGGTAGAAGATGGTGGGTTGAAGGTGGGTTGAAGGTGATGGTGGGCCTCCAAAACCACGTCTTAAAGTCTAGAGGTAAGGGGTGAAGTTATAAATACATCATTTTCCTCCTCACGCATTTCTAACCACTGTTGGCTATTATTAGTCCTCCAAATTTCCACAACTGCCTGGCTTATCTCCTTAAGGTAGTGAATTCAACATCTGTAATGCTCTCATCAGGCCTGGACTGGCGATGAAGGCGATAACGTAAGTGGGGGCCGACGGCTGGCCAGCCACAGGCTACGTTTTTATGATCACATAGTTTGCGGCCGGCACATCCAACTCCTGGCCACTGGAGTGGCAGATCGGGTGAGCGTGTGGTGCTGTTGGCAGTCGCCCAGCATGCCTGATGGTCAGTCCAGGTCCTGGTTCTCACCGTGACTTTCTGGCTATGTTTACTGCTCTCATGCTTGGTTTGACCCCATTGGTACACAAATACACGAGGTCTCCAAACCTTCTATCCCGAGACCTGTCCACATTCCAGAAGACCTTCTGGGGCAAATAATACCCCGGTCCTCACCCAACCTCCCTGTTTTCACCACCAGGCAAAGTATATACATGTTTTGCATTTCCTAACAGCCAGGACGATGTGCTTGGCTTTCCATACGTGTTTTGGCGCAGATATCTGCTAAACAAATGGGGATCAGTAGCCTCGCACGTCAGAATAACCGAAGTAAACATAATAACAGATGAAAATCTCATTGCCAACACCTTCCAGGAATCAGAGGAACGTGTACAGCTATAAAACCTTTCCGCTTCACTGCTCTGCTGTGACTGTGCGCTGGGTGCTGTACGCTCATTCTATCAGAGAACGCTGACAGACGGGAATTTCTGCATCCCTGAAAAACACTCCTTTCATAGAAACATAGAATCTGCCGGCAGATCGGCCCCATTCGGCCCCATCTAGTCTGCCCGTTCTTTCTCCAGTAAAGATTCAGACCTTAATCAGTCGTTGGTCTCGTCTTCAGGAGCCATGTCTATCCCATGCATGTTTAATACCCTCACTGTAATACCCTCTACCACTTCTGCTGGGAGGCTGTTTCACTTATCTACCCCCCTCCAGAAACGTAAAACTACCAATGCTTTGGGAGTAGAAATTGTTTGCTGGTTTTGCCTGCAAAAGGAGGCGGTGAGGATGACCCCTTCCCCAATTCCTGTCCTTAACGCCGCTGTCATTTGATGGTTAAATCACATAAACATAACAGAAATGTAACAAAAGGGTTTTTTTTCAGTTTCTACGGCACCACCCTATCAGGGCCCAGCCTTTGTGTCACGTGGGACAATTAAGTGTTCCCAGCAAAAAATGAATAATAAGGCAAAAATCTTATACAATCAAATAATTATTTCTAGGAAGGGTTTGGACATTTTTACCGTTTAAATATTCAGGATTAAAAAAAATTAAAAACTTTTTCGGCAATCTCTAACCGGCGATGAGGACCCATCTGATGTGACTTCCCGCAATTCACTATTCTGCCCCCCAAAAGCAACCCGATTAATGGTAATTAAGTAATATCGAGCTCCTGTGTAGAGAAAATGATCTTCTATATCAGAAGGAACGTTCCGGGAGAATTGCTTTAGTTGCTAGAAGGAGATTTGTCATTTGCAGAGGTTGGATTTGGAATTAAATCTTGGCGGAGGTTTTAAAACCTCGGAGTAACTATTCTGAAGCTTTATCTATCTTGCCTTGACCCCTAACTTAATTTCTTGGGGGGGGGTGTACAGCCAAAAGTGAACACTTTGCAGTTTCTCAAGGGCTTGGCTCAACAAGACAAAACTGCTCAATATTCATTGACTGCGGAGCTATAACAAACATCTTCAGCGTTTTTTGAAATCATTCCTTTCTTTACTCACGTCCCCCTTAATCAGCTTTATGTGTTTCCTTGGCTTTTCGTTGTGGGAAAGCAGAAGAACGCGGTGCCTTCATATTTCTTGCAAAGCAGGTCGGAATTGGCCGTAGTAGACCAAGGGTCTTGTAGACTGCTTTGCCCTAGGGCCAGCTCATGAGGTCATTGAAATTCACGCAACCACATGGAAGCAGAAATATCTCATTTGTCTGGGGACGATGGTGGAAACGCCATAGAGTTGTAATCCACCAAAATTTGGGGAAGAGGATGGGAGATGTTATGGTTGTATTTTGGGAGAATGTCATGAAAACCAGACTTATTTATTTCTGCAGCTTATTTATATTCCTGGGTACCTCCTAGATCCTTAGGCCAGGGGAACATTTTGATCTGGTGGGCTCATGTTTTGCTTCACCCAGTCGGATCCACCCACCCTCCACGCATTTTCTCACAATTTCGCAACTATCAAGGACTTGACACATTCTTGCCCCATCTCCTTGTTGGATGCTCAATAGGTAAACTGTATGACGTCATACTGGTCCAAGAGAAGACGGAGTCTTTAGTTAAATGTGATACTTATTTTTGAACTAACATAGAAATAGATGTAGAGTCCCATATGCTTAAGGACCTCAGAGATCTCTTCTTCACATGGAATGTTCCATACACCAAAGAGAGAACCTTGGAAACATCGTCAGACTGGCAATGACATTAGTGTGGCCAACATCTGGATAGGAACGGCTACATGCTACATTTGCCCGGGCCCTAATATGATGACCATACCTGGGAACTCTCCAGGTTTGACCCGGAGATTGCCGGGTGAGCACTGCTTCTCCGGTCCTCTGGGTGGTGGGAGCGAGGTCTTGAGACGCCCCCCGGTCGCGGCCCGTATTTTCCTTTAAATGGGGGTGTTTCCCGCTGCCGTCAGCAGGAACTCACCCGTCAGCGGGACTGTCCACCAACGTCAGCAGGACCTCCCACCGACGTCAGCGTGCAGTCATGTCCGCATCCCGCAAGGGAAGGCTCCGGGTAGCCGGAGCCGAGAAGTTCCCAGGTAAATGATGATGACCTAGAACCCAGCTGGATTAAAACTAAGTCTACATAATCTAGTCTAATTGATACTAGTGGAATTTCTTCATCCATACGGCACAATTCATCTTTTGTTTAGGCAACACTTACCGCAGTGATGACATCATGCATGCAGCATTCGTGAAGCTCATAAACCGTAGCGCTTGTGGCCCGTAATTTTGAAAGTCAACATGAACAATAATTACATTTAATATAATTATTTCTGTTACAAGGTCTTACTTTAACATATTACAATTTGTCATGTACCTTTTTATATTTTTCTATCCGCGCGCGTTTCATGTATGCAGTCCGAAGACCTCCGAATCCTCCCAGAGTTCTTCACTCGGAAGCTGAGCTAATATATAGGACACATCTTGAAGAGGCAGCTGCTGGAAACCGACATATGACCTAGTTTTTGCTCTTTATTATACTAAATCCTCTTTCAGAAAATATTCCAACAAAATCTTCAACGTGGAAACAAGAGAGAGAGCGAGATAACTACAAGGCCCAATAACCACCAAGGTCGAAGGGGAGGGTTAAGATGAGCTTCGGAACCCGGCTAAATCCATTTGCAAAATGAGGAAATAGAAAATATATGTATAAATGTTTTATACTCCTACATACAACTACAATGTCTGAGTATTTACACAATGAGAGAGGGTCATCAATTTTTCATAATTTCAGGGGAGTGGCTGGAGCTAAGTGCCACTCAACTGACACAGCTTAAAAGGACAGCCCCCGAGGAGCCTTCATACCTGAAGCCTTCATGTCAGATCCATAGCGTCTTGTTAAGAAAACCATTTAATTTTTGTTTGTGGAGTACTAGTTAGTAACAAAAGCATATCCATTCCCTATCCAAAAAAAATGTCTCTTCTCTTTACTCCATTCTTACAAAAACAGCTGGGACCAACCAACTTCCACCAAACAAAAGGGAAGAAACAGTATAATGAGGAGGAATAATCATGCAAACCATGGAAATGGAACGTTATGGCTGCTCCTGTGCATACCTGGGAGCTTCCCAGGTTTCGGGTCTCCTTGCCCTATTCTCCTCCCACCCCCATACAAACCTAAATTGTTTGGGGCTCATCACCCTCACATATGGTAGCTGGAGCCCAGACGTTCCCAGATATGCTCCTATGGTCTATAAATATGTCCAGTTTCTAACATATAGCGCTTAATAACACTATTACGTATGTATATTTATCGAGTTAAACATCAGAGTGGAGTATTTGGGAAAGTGACAGGTACACTTTAATATTGATTTGCCTTTAAGACTCCTTAATTACCCCTCCTCCCCATCCACATGTCATTTTATTCTTAGCTTAACATCTCAGCTCTTAAGGAGCTACTGTAGCTGATGCCGAAATCTGACAGGTGTTTGCATCCCACCGCTGCTCGCTCTCAATGAGTCACTGAGCTGTCAGAAAACAAGATCTCTGACTGTTTTCCCAAAATTGGCTCTTAAAACAGAGATCTTCTGTACCGGATCCCTAATATGGTTTAGTCAGCAGTTCCCAGGAAGTAGTTGCTCATTCTATAAGGAACCATGCACCATGTAGGAAGTGATATTAGAGGAGTGGCTGAAGCTCAATGCCACTCCCCTGACGTTCACACACAGATCAAAAGGACAGCCCCTGAGGAGCTGTGATGGCAGATTAATAGTGTCCTGTTTAGAAAACCTTTTTAGAAAGAAGGGTTGGGACTGCTTTATGAAGATCACAGATACTCCTTACAATTTTAACCTGTTTCAGTCACAAATGAATTAATATTATAATTTAAATATAAATTATATATAATATTATGTATGATTATCTTATTATTATATTTTGTTTATATAGCGCCAGTAATTTATGCAACGTTTAGAAATACTCAGCTACTTAAATTACATAAAAAAAAACCCTGGTGATGTCATATACCCTGAATTAAAAGTGTATTTTTTGAGAACGTCTTGATATTTAAAAGAAATGTGATAGTTAACCCCTTGATAAACAAGCTATGGCACTGAACAGATTGATCCTAAACAGGTTTTACAAATACTTTTTTTTAAAAAAAATCTTAATTTTCCTACTTTATTTTTTTATTACCGCATTCCTCCATCATTTCTGCTACTGTAAAAAAATATAATCATATTTTTTTAAGCCTTCCTTATTACGCAACGATCATAATGTATTTACTCTTCTAACCGCGTGAAATAGCACATTAACGTAATTTTAATTATCACTTAGATTGCTAGCTCTTCAGGTCACACCTCTTTTACAATAGACTTTTGTTCCTTCTAGCGTTAGATCGCACTGCTGCGTTTGTTACAACTGTCGGCTAATTTGCAGAAATGGTCTGCGCAGCCCCTCTGCAGGATACGATTTAACCCTTTTACGTGCTGACGGAGGGGGGGTGTTAGCGACACACACTGCATTATGCAACCCAATGCACCAAAGTATCGTTCCTCCTGGAATCTTAAGGGTTAATGTTCTGCACCATTTTTTTTCTTTACGTGATTTGTAAATACCTATTTTTGGGGGAATTTTCTGTATAAATGCTCACTCTCTCTAATATTACATTCTATTTTGTCTGTTTTGTGTTATTTTTGCTACACCCCCCCTATACAAGTTGTCGCTTTTAATTTGTTAATGCATCTGTCTATTTATATTCAAGCGGCGTCCTCCACCGATCTCTCCCCACCCCTTGCATTTTCGTCCCCAGAGCGTTCCCAAACATCCCTGCTTCTCTGCAGCGTCTGCTAGCGCAGAACCTTGCGGCCGGAGCTGCATGCGGGGCGAGAAGGAAGCACGCATGCCCGTTTCGCCATGTTGTGTAGCGTTCGCCGCTCCGTACCGAATGATGAATGATCCTGCTCGATCCATAGAGATGAGTAGCAAATTGAATAGCGCAGGGCTAGTGGAGAGGGGGGGAGGGAAGCGCGTGAGCCAGAGGAGAGGAAGGAGGGTGCACAGGCTTCTAGATCTCCGCTACAGTAGTGATAACTTGCTCTAGAGTTCTTTCTGACCAACGGAATTCCGAAGCGCTTGCGGTAGAACCCTTATGTGACGGTGGGACATGGCGCTCCCTATCCACAGGGATTGGCCGCGGTTTCTTATCCCTGTGCAAACCCAACCTCAGTGCAAAGCTTAATCTGATTAGAGATAAATAAAACATAGCACATAAATCCATACTGACCTTTATAGGCAGCGGCCAAATCAATCGTAAATTAAAGCAGTGGGCGTGGAGCATACGAGGCGATCTATACATTGGGCTAACAGAAAATGTGTAGGTCAAAAGAAGATGAGCCTGGATTTCTTTGCATGGTCCCCTTATTTTTTACATCGGCGCAAAATACCACGATCCAGAATAACGATTTATGAACAGCACTCCAGGGAGCTCTCACGTGTGATGTCACAGACTAATAATGATGCGTATTCTATGACCCGCTGCAGAAATATGTAATATAGACATATATAGAATGCTTACTTTGCTGTATAATCGTGGTGCAAATTAACCATTTTTAGATCAGAGATCCCTTTAACCAGAAGGTGCAAGGGAATCCCATGCACGTTTAATTTCCCTTACTGTATTAGCCTCTACCACTTCTTCTGGGCGGTTGTTCCATTTATCTACCACCCTCTCTGCAAAGAAAAACTGCCTTCCATGCTAAGCCTCTGACCCTCTAAGGTTTCTCTCCTATCCCCTCTCTCTTCTTTACTCCAAGCCAGACATATTGAGACCGTTTACAGACCGTGTCCCCCCCCCAATCTGTTCCCCAATAGGGTCTTTACTATCTCCCGGTCTGGTTCTGGATTGCCTATCCCCCGCCGATTCTCGGCATGACTCTTGACCTTCCTACAAAGTTTTCACGACCTGGAGGCTCCACCGTTCTTTGGGATAAAACCCTAATAATTTCATTATATTCGCCCCTTTTCCTTCCTTTTGGGATTGTGACGGTTTGATGTATAACCCCGTTCTGTCTCGGAGCTTTCCCTCGTAACCTGAACTTTCCGGTGGCCCTAAAAAAAAAAGGGACTTGAGTCCCTTCAATAGGTCACAAATACCCATACCGATCCGGGGTCAGGTCAGGTCAGGTCACCCGCGCGTGTCATCCAAATTTGCAGTTCATTCATTCATCTCGGGGGAAAAACAGAGCAATTTTGGTGGAAAATTTGAAAACTTGTCTTATCAACACACCAACCAAAGGAGAGGTCCATTCCGATGGTTACCATGGTAATAAGACCACCGTTTGAGCTTTGCACCAGAATTGGTCTACCTAAATAATGTTTGAATAATTTGGCTTCTATTAAGTTTAAAAAATATATATAATTATTATCATTTTCTAGCCAAATATCTTTATTTATCTTTAATTTATTTACACCTTATCTCATATCGCATTGCGACATATTAGGATAAGGCTCGCACCTTTAGATATAGAAATATAATATCCCGGAATTCTGTGCATCCTTTAATATTGATAAATATATATTTTTTAAAAATGAATGTGTTATGGTCATTTTAAGCTTAAAAAATCTTTTTTTTTTTTTAATTCATTAATAAAAAAATAAATTTTGTGTCGTTTCTCAATATCCAAGTTCTGGTATTTCAGTCCGTCTTGTATGTGTTTGTCGTAAATGAAGGTACTCGAGCTCCTATAATATCCCTATAGGCTACGCGGCAATACATTTAGCTTGTGTGAGATTTACGGCATTGTTAGGACGAAGTCGCGCAGGGATATTGGCAAGAGGTGTAAGGAAATGTAGAAGCGGAATTGAATGGAGCGTGCATTTAAAGACAGAATGACCAACGTTGGGGGAAAAATATAGATAAATAGCATGAACGCTAGAGATGGATCAGCAGAAAGACGGACAAATAGTACGTGACAGCGTTTTTCTATCCCAACAGCCCATAACTCATTAATGCGCATGTATTGATCCCCCCTAATGCCTGGCGAGGAGGGGTTTCTGCTGAGAGAGCATTCTTCCAGAAACCGTGGGAATGAAAGCCCCCAACTGGAGATGAACTAACCAATTCTGTCATTTTTTACATAGATTTCTGTGTGCCGATTTGCCACGATTTAGCTATTTTTGTGGTCCCCAAATATGTGGAGGCAATCAAGGTAACGAGAGCAGAAAACCCGTTCGGATATTACTTGGTTCCACAGTAGAGTCCAGGCCCAGACTGGTGGACAACGCCACTGCCTACCCTTAGCGTGTGACCGTATGCCTGTTATTTATCTGCCAACGGCTAGGGCTGATTTTACCTCTCCAGTCCGGTACTGGTAGGGTCACCCTTTGCTGACATGACGGCACAGAATATGTGTTCACCCATTACATAATAATGACCCCAAATAGTATCTATCATAGCTGGCCCCTTTTCTTGGTTCTTCCATGAGGCTCTGGGTATCATAACTGACCACCAGAGCAACCTTTGATCTCCATGTTGATGGAGCGACTAGGCGATGCCCATTCTTCTGCATGGTTTCATATACTTTCCACTTCACTCTCAACCCACTGAAGGTTGGCCATCTCCATGGGCTCCACCCAATCATGAATGCGATATAAAGCGTGGGGCATACCTGGTGACCACCACTGCCTGCAACACAATATTTTACCCTCAAAGACCGGTACCAACCCACCACACATGCTATTCCGACCAGGGCCGGCCCTACAATGGGGCCAACTGGGGCAACTTCCCCAGGCGGCACTTTAGAAGGGGCGGCACTTTGCCGCCCCAAGCGTTTTTTTTTTGAACCGGAAGAGAGAGGGGCGCCGAGTGGTTTTCGCTTACCCGCTCGGCGCCCTCTCTCTCTCCTCTGGCGAGTCTCCCTGTTAGGTCTTGGTGCCGGCTTGTAATGCTGAGCGCCGGAAGTGGCAACAGTTTCCGGCGCTCAGGATTACAAGCGGGCACCGTGGCAGAGCAGGGAGACTCGCCGCAGGACTCTTCAAAGGTAAGTACCGGGGGGATTCCGACTTCCAGCTTTGCATCTCGACACCTGGTTATTGGACTCCATTTTGCACAAGCTTCCTAATTTCGCATCGGCCATAAAGAGATATCGTGCAGCTATGAGGTTAACAAATTATGTAACAAACACAGGTCAGCCAAATCTAACCGTCCATTCACTCCCAATAGACGCCATTTAATAAACACGTCTCGCCATATTGTGGTCATCTCTTTTTAAGAGACGCGTGTCAGCGTTGGAGGCCCTCGTGTCAGATCCATCTCAATGTCCTCTCAAACTGGTGGCTTTTTTTTTGGTCTTTTTCAGAGAAAGACAAAATGCTCTCCATCAACAGAAACAACTGTAGTTTCTGAGATTATTGACTCGTCCTGGGCTTCATCAATCTTGTTTTACAAACACAGATAAAGTGTTATCACCTAGAACAAGCACAGAAACAATTGGGAAGGGAGCCTGGTCGCCGGCACTGCTCTCATCCGTCATCACAGTGAGGTTGGCTCGGCAGCCGAATGCGGGCACCAGAGAAAAGATCACTTCCACCTGTAATATTCTTAGGTTAAACACAGAAACGTAGCTTTCCGTAGAGGATGAGGACCAATTGGCTTTAAGGTTTGCTGATATACTATATAAAAAAAACATTTATACAGTTCTGTCTACTCTCATGCAGTGTTATTTATGTTTCCACATTTGGGGGTCCACTTGGAGAAGTAATAAGCAGAAGTAGGGTGGCTTCAGGTAGCTGATCTCCAAAACATAGCTTTGTATGCTTAACCTGGTCCTGATAAACCCATTGCTCGGTAGAAATGTGCCTTGAGTACGCTGGTACTTACTGAGTTAAATACAATGTTTATGCGTGCAGAACGCCATGAGATGTTAATTTCACTACCACTACTCGATATGTGAAGCCAAGGTCAGGTTTGCGATGCCATCTTGTGGCAAACCACCAACAAGCACCATTCCAGAAGTCCCTGATTCAAGAAGTCAGTCCCTTGGGAGCCAGTAATTGGAGAGTATCTCGGTGATACGCGTTCTCGACCTGGATACATCGACATGAATATTCTTCTGATCCTTTCAGTTGTGGTCAAACTACGTTCTGTAGAATGAGTTTATTGGGGGTTTTTTTTAGGTAAAATATAAGTGTTTACAGAAAGGCAGATCACATGGTAGCGGGATAATAATTTGCAGGTATGGTGAGTACACTGAGATATGTAGAGCAAACATCAGTTAATACGTTCCAGCTTTGAAACAGCTCAGGTGTCTAAAACCATCAGCGGTCTGTTGTGTATGAGTGTGGCCCAGTACCATGTAGTGTATCGGAACGTAGTTGGAACGTAGTCTTTATTTATTGGTTTTTCCTTAAAAACTGTTTTTAATGCTTAGTCTAATCAAGGGAACCCAACTCAACACCTTTCCGTCAGTGTAGAATGACGATTGTGAGGACGTGTACTCAACAAACGGTCGGGAATTAAAGAAAGACGCAAAGGGGATGCTACCATTGGTGGCTTTCCTTTCAACCCAGCTTCAGATGATTCTCAGCATACGTCATGGAAAGATAGAATCTGGTGGCAGATCGGCCCCCGTCTAGTCGCCCGTTTCTCATCTTAGATTCAGGAGCCATATGCCTAAAACATGCATGCTTAGATTCCCAGCTTGTAGAAGAGATGGTGGGGCGTATGCACTGGTAGTGATGATGATCCAACTAACCTTGAAGACTTGGACTACACTATTCCGAGGACCGGGTTTGGAGCTCGACAACGTGGGTTTCCTTGATAACGTGAACTCTTCCTTGTCTAGAGGTGCAGAAAATGTCAGGTTGATATCTTCGTGGTTATGTGATAAGAAAACCCTGCGCTTTGGGTCTAATATCTCTCTGTAGGGTATATTCTGGGGTGGAAACATATGCTTTGATTTCAATGTACGGCAAGAGGACCAAGAGTCTTGTCCGTACCGCCTCAATCCTGGAAGATGGAGAGAAGTTGGCTCGAATTAAGATAATCCGAACTCTGAACAAAGGTTTTGAACGCGGAAATTGATTGTGATCTGCCGAGTCGTATCTAATGTGATATGAGCCATGAAATCCAATTCCCTTTTGAGGATTATAAACTACGGAGGTTCTTTTGCGGGGTAATTTTATTGGAGCCGGGGAAAAAAAATGGTTAATGATGCAATTAATTTATCAAATATCCAGAAGCAGCGGTGTGACGTTTTTGGTGCCGAAATACATTAAAGTGTATGCTGTCTAGACGAATTAATTGCACGGTAGCTGCGTAGGGGGAATTCATTCTTTAAAGATTTTCAGAAGAAAGGTGAACGATCGTCTCTTAAAAACCCTATTTTTGGAACGGTAAGAACTGGGTTTGGAGTTATTTACTCCGACGCGATGGTGCGCAGAATAACTGACGATCTGCAGACCTTGATCCCCAACAGCAACGATCGAAGCATAAGCAGAAGAAGTTATATTAATGAACAGGACCAGTTGGAACCCAACTTCTGACGCCCCGTGTGAAGGTTATCGTGTTGTACACTGGGAATCTAGAACGTTGATGCTTCTTTGGTGTTCCATGCCAATGCTTAGCTGATGGATGATGTATTTCTCGACCATTAAAAAACTTCAAAGAATATATTTTTGTACGGGTTTCTTGATTCAATGAGCTCTTCTTATTTAGGGCTTTCAGCTAACCATGTACCATCATGGCATTCTTTTACATAGTTTCACGGCATTTCACGGTGTTAGGGGAACCTGTTGTTGAATATTTATATTATTTAACACTTTGAACACGCATGATAGTCCAGTATTAAGGGTTATAAAACGTATAGTTTTTGTTTTGTGAACTGAAATTCCTCCGCGCTGGGAGCCATTTTGTTTCCGAAAAGGTTAGTGTTGTCCAAATGCTTCAAAGAGCCGGTCGGTGGTGTCTGGTGACAGAGCACGTACGGGAGTGTAAGAATTATACAAAAAAGCCAATACTTCTACTAATATAAGCCTGGCAGGACTGCATACATACAGAAGAACTTTCAGAAGCCCAATGTGAAAATCTTCATGCCACTTATCCTTTGATCTGTCCAGGCAGGTGTAATAAACAATGGAATATTAGTATTTATTTAGCTCCGCAAGAATGTATTCCTTTTTGTGTAAGTGATTCCTGAATGAAAATAGAAGAATAAAGAGCAATGGCCAGATGGAATCCCACATCTGGCGGCGGCGAACATTCTGTAATTGGAATATGTAACTTAAATTAAACCAAGGTATTCCTTACCTGGCACAACATAAAAAGCGTAGCCAAAGCGGACCAAGCTTTTTACTAACTCTAGAGGTCATTTATTTACTTTGTAAATTTAACTCTGTATCTTCCACTTCTTCTCCAGGTCCTTTTAAGTGTAGTTTGTTTCCAGGTAGACCTCAATACAAGGGCTATAAACCCATTGACGTCAGTTGTCAGCCGACATGTTTCAAACAGGTATCTTGGTGGAAGCCGGCTATTCCGGGCAGCTACTCGAAATAAAACGAATTCTAACTATGGGTTCTGCGGTAAAAATAAGTGAGTCCTCAGCTGGCGTCCATGTGGACTTCATTACACAAGTGAACTTTGGGGGTGAACATCGAGTGACCCAGTTCCCTTAAAGATCTCCGGTTTGTGGCAGCATTCAGTAAGCTTTGACCTTCTTCAAGGTCCAAGATGTTGAGGGACTACATAAAATTCAGCGGAGACCTCAAACTAATGAGGAGATCAATCTCCAAGGGCATCTACGGTAACACTCGCTGTTCCACCATCGCTGCCTGATGATCATCATTAAGAATTAATAATAATCAGGGTGCTGTAAGGTTGTTTTTTTAATAAACGTCGCACGAAGACATTATTCCGAAAACCACGTCCTCGTCTGGGATCATGCACAGCCGACATGTTTGTTAAATATTGCTTTTTCCCTTTAATGCATTTTTTTTTAAGGAAGTAAGGCCATTAGCCAAGGAGGCAGCCTAATAAAGTGGTATTTGTCATTACGCAAGGGTATTCAGAGCTGTAATTTTAATTTTCGACTCGCCGGAGAGGTTGCCCGGACAATTTAAAAGACTTTTACGTTGGGCCCTTAGCCTGCAATCTCCCTTTCAAAGAAATGGATAACTCCCATCACGCCGGTCCAACCAAGGAAGGTACGACTAGACTTGCGGTCGACCAACAGCCGATCAAACTCCGAGCGGCATCCTCTGATGACAGTGTGAACGTCAGCCCGGTCTTTTTATACTTATATATTTATATGCGAGTATATTCAATACAAACACGAGCGGAAACACCTAGAAACATGTATAAAAAGTGCAAAGCTTAATAAACATGAAACCTTTCTTGCTGATCAAGGGTTAAATAACGTTAAATAATTTTCCCTTTAATTTGCCAGAAGCGAATAAACAAAGATGTTTTGGCAATCATTTCCCCCGTTTAAGTTCTCCGTGATGTAAAGTGCCAGTAAACGCTAACGGTTTTGCGGGGGTAAACATATTGCTACCAGTTTCCAAATTCGACGGCTTCTGTAATAAGTAAAGAAAATCCCCCCCACCAGCAACAGTTATAGGGGTGTATTCACTAAAGGGCAAGTCGTATTTCAGCTCCTTGACTATCAGTATATATCGTGGTTTTGTTGCATGAAGAACTTGATCAGCCCTGTATAATGTATAGTTAAATCAGGGAGATTTCTCCTCGCCCAGTGAATTGTACATTATACAGGGCCAGCTCAGCCATTCCAGCTGGAGAAGCATGCTGGTGTCGGCCCTTCACAATGCATAGTAAACGTGCCATTTAGTGAATAGACTCCTTAATGTTTTGTACGGTACGGTTCTATCAACCTGACCTGAAGGAGACAAAATTAACGGATTCTGCAAAAGCAAGCAAAACCTTTAACACTTACTGGCAAAGTACACTGTGAATGCCAAAAAAACATGTTTAAGGTGCAACAAGGGGTAATTATTTTTCAAATACAGATCGACATTACAGATAAATAATGCTAACCAAGTTAGAAGCTGCACAGACGCATGCTACACGAGCAACGTTTTATATATATATATATATATATACTACCGTTCAAAAGTTTGGGGTCACTGAGCTGTTTTCATAGAAAACAAGGACATTTCTGTCTGTAATTCAAATCGCAAAAGGGTTTTCTAACCATCAATTAGCCTTTTAAACTTAAAAACTTGCATCAGCGAGCACATTGTGCGATTGGAACACAGGAGTGATGGGAGTGATAAAGGGCCATTGGAACACAGGAGTGATAGAGCCTCTGTACATCTATGAAGAGATTCCATTAAAAATCAGCCGTTTCCAGCTACAATAATCATTTACAACATTAATCCCGTCCGTGCTGGATTTCTGATCCATTTCATGTTAGTTTAATGGATAAAATGTACTTTTCTTTCATAAACAAGGACATTTCTAAGTGACTTTTGAACGGTAGTGTGTATTTATATATAGATAGAATTAAATTGCTGATGAGCCCATTCAGCAATCTTTAAGTATATTGAATGATAATAATAGATAGATAAAACCTACCTCCTATGCTCAATAACTTTGCTGCTTTTGAATGGCCAAAAAAACTATTTTAGATCTTCAAACTTAGCCGCGTTCATATTTCTTTCGGTGCTGCTTAATTCTAGACTATAGCCATGTGACACGAGAAGGGTTTGTGGATTGCCACAGCTGCTCCTTTTTTTTTGTTGCTTAATATTTGAGCATTTGAATAATATGCTTTTGCTGGCGAAACTGAAGAATTAGTAAAAAGTATATATATTTTAAACTAAATATGGAAGTTCGTATCTGTCAGAGTAAATATTATTTCTTTGTCAGTTATCGGGGGGGGTGATGACAGTATTCCATAAAGGGTTAAACCTTTGAATTCCGCGTCTGGGAACGGCGGCTACGCAATGCGGCGCAGAGCTCTCCGGTGTCCCGACCGTTAAAGGGTTTCGCAATCAATTCTGAAAGTCGGAACATTTTGCCTCCATATAGAGGAGAGAGACTGATAATCAATCTTCCTGGCACACCCGAGTGCTGACATGATGGGATATTTTGCTGTTCCGTTCCGACCTAAAGGATGTTTTAGTATAAGGGCTGCGCTGGCGTTCGAAGGTTTCGAGAGATCTCGCTACGTCGAGCTTCGCATCTCAGTTCGTTCCGAGGCTACTCGGCACAGCTCCGGTTTGGAGAATCCATGGCGAGCCTCCCATATTGCTTCTTAAAAGTGATTGTTTCACAATGAGCTAAAATATGCTTTTCTATGAAGAAAAAAAAGGTGCTTCGTGACCATTCAAGATGGAGACTTTTTGCCCCCCCCCAAAAATTACAGCGTTTCCCCCAAAACCAGATAGAAGCAACATCCAGGAATTCCAGTACAGAATGTTCTTGGGTTCCGTTATTGCTGCCCTTTTGGTAATAAACATTAAAAAAAAAGAAAGAATTGGGAGTGAAGGGGCATTTGTGCATTACTCATGTAACAAGTGTTATATTGGTGTAACAGCGTGAGTGCACACGGAGCGGAGATGTTAAAGTGCGCAGACAATGGAGCTCGGAGTAAAGACCGGTTAAGGAGAAAGGCTCTGCGAGGTTGCAGTATCCTCTGTGGGCAGGATTTCGATGCTGCTGTCAGGCAGACTGGGAGACACGCTGTCGGTGAGATCCAGTTCATGGACTTGGCTCGGAGAGAGAGGCTGTGGGGGGCTCGCCGTGTCCGTGCTGGGGACCGGGCTCTTAACTTCCGCCAAGCCAAGAAGCTCCTTAACATTAAGAGGCAATTCCTATGGATTTAGAGAAAGAATGACAGAATAAATGTGACCTCCAAGCGCTCTCAAGCCCATTTCTCCTCCCCTGATGGCCCCTATCCTCAGCTGATGCCCCTCTTTTCTAGGAGCTCAAAATGTCTGAGGGTATCTCAGGGTCCTACAGTCCTAATACAGTCCGATAATGTGTATACAAACCGCAGGAGAAGGCTTCATAAATTAAATTAGGTAAATAAAATTATTCTCCTAAATATCTTACTCTTACTCTAGGTCACAAAGTCATATAAATGTCTTGGGAAGGCCCCACCCCCAGTCCCGCCTCTAGCCACACCCCCTAAAACAAAGGTGTCCATTCTCTTCAATGAATCATGAAAGGCTATACATTTACATAGGATGAACTACTTTAAGAAGCTGCATCACGGAACATCGACGTCACCAGAGGTGGTAATAAGGTGGAGAAGACTTTTTAACCCCCACACTGAATTTTACTTTTTCTAGTAATGCCCCTGTTGGGGCTATAAAGAAGTTGGGTGAGGTTATGGAGGTAATTAATGCTTTTTGTTTTGTCCCTTCTTGGAAACCATTTCCAGAAGCACCGTGCCGCTGAAATCTCCATTTATGAAGATGAACCAAAAAACCGAACCAGCCCTGGAGACATTTCAGAAGATGGATGGGTCAAGCAGGGCCGGCGGTTCTGCGGCAGGAGCAGCCATAACCCCGGCACTCACCTGACAGCGTGCCAGCTGCTGATTCAGAGCTTCGGCCCGACACAGAATGTCCTCCACGCTCATCTTCATGGTCAGCTCATTAATGTGCTGAACAGAAACAAAAAGCCACAGATAAATAAAAGGCTGCCGCGGCAGAGCGAGGGGAGAAATCACAGGGAAAAAAAGAGGAAAAATAACGGCTGTATAAGCGAAAAAAATACAATAACGGGGCTGCATGGGAAAAAATATTTCAGTACTGCGCCAGAAATACAGCTAAAGTCCTGAGAAACAAATATTTTTCTCAATATGTATGAAACCCCAGCACTGTACACAGTAACAACCCCCAGCACTGTATACAGTAACAACCCCCAGCACTGTACACAGTAACAACCCCCAGTACTGTATACAGTAACAACCCC
>VKOC01000007.1:22416321-22430017 GCA_009364415.1 Spea multiplicata
ATATATATATATATTTATTAAAGTTACCCAACGGAACTTTTAGGATCTCGTATCGAGTATCTCAGAAGCGCCAACTCACCCAGCCTCCTTGTTCTCGTATCCACTGCACAACGTACTCTCGTAGGAACTCCATTGTCCAGTTAATGAGGGTCTGGATCATGTTGGGGACTTTCGTCCAGAGGGCCTGGCAAGAGACCGAGGAATCCACAAGATTAAGAGATCATTAAGATTCCAATTCGACGATTGACTAATATTTTTTTTTTTTGCATTTTAGGTTGGTTTTCACTCACCTTTAGGACGAGCTTGCAAGCAAAATAGAAGAGGGCAACGACTCGCCCCCAGTTAAAATTCCCGTCTGCGAACATTTCCATGGCAACCTTGAAAAAGACTTCCTTGGGTGGATTGCTTTTCACCTGGTCGATCATCCTGTCGGGAATACAGAGAGTGAAACGGCAAATAAAGTACAAGGCCGGGTTATCTTTTGGGACAGCCGTACCCTTCGTCGTATATGACGGGTGTAATAAAGATAACGTTTTACCAAGTCCTTCACCGTATAGATCTCATGGCCCAGGGGTGTCCAGCCTGCGGCCCTCCAGCTGCTACAGGACTACATCTCCCATACTCCTCAGCCAGCCCCTTTGCTGAAAGAGCATTATGGGAAATGTAGTCCTGCAGCAGCTGGAGGGCCGCAGGTTGGGCACCCCTGTCATAGCCCAACCGGGCGGCAAAACTATGTGACTGAATTGATGTTTTATGGATAGCGGGGTCCTTAAGGATGTATATGGAAAGACGGCGATGTCCTTCATGTTTTAATGTACAAACTAGGAGAACTCTGACCAACTTAGACGGGACTCAACTCAAACTCAACTTAGGAGGGAACTCAGTGGCCCCGCTAAGGATATGTTGAGTAGGACATCGGTACGCCGGCTGTAAGACTCAATGGCAGAAGGTTAGACGTTGGGTGACGAAGGACGCGTACCTCTGCAGCTCCATGTTTCCATCCAGCTCGTCCCCTATCTTCCGTAGGCACTCGCTCAGCTCCTTCGTGGCAGGGTCCATCGGCAGCTGAGTCCTACTCAGTTCCGGTACATTGGCTTGAGGCCCGTCAGGCGTGCGTTGCACCCGGTCGGCAATAAACCTGACGTGGGAGAAGATAATACCCTTCATTACACAAAAGTCAGACATTTACCTAAAGCCCTGAGAGGGGATACGGCCGTCGCCGCCGCTAGGACTACACCAAGTAAAGCGTGTTTTGGCTAGAATACTTTTTTTTGTTAAAATAAAGAACAAATACTTTGGTATGTTTTTTGTTCTCTTTCCAACAACCATGGGGGGGGTGAGAATTGGGTGAATCCAAATGGCTTGGGGCAAAGCATTGGCTGTTTTGAGGTAGTTGGGAAGGAAGCAATAAAGATGAATTTCAGATTTGTCACCATTCAACCGTTAAACACCAAAAACGCCAAAAAAACGTATTGTGGTTCTCGGTACTCACGCGTGAAGCAGCACATTCCCAGTCTGGAGAATCTGTTCCGTGGAGGTGCCTGGAAAGAAGCAAAAACAAGTTGAATGCGGCACCGAGCTTCGCGTCGTTATAAAAAAAAAAATCATTTTTAAATCCGATCAACGAATTTTGGAAGAACCGGATCTTTCATGAAAATAAATAAATAAATATCTGTAATATTAGAATCTTACACAAATCTCCTTTCTAAATGAGCAGGAAGCAGAGGCCTACTTCACATAAAATAGTATTTAATATTTTTTAAAAAATTAAATAGCGGCCTAATTTGTCATGATTTGTTTTCCCAAGTAGAACTACCCACTGTACAGCGCCGCGGAATATGATAGTGATATATAAATCATAATATTATGATTTAAATAATAAATATAAACAAACATTATACACATTTACCACTAGAGGGCGCCAACAGCCTATATACTGGTTTCTCTGTAGATTAATGATTTATATAGCGCCATCATATTCCACAGCGCTATACAACGGGGATGGAAAATACACCGGATAAAATGGGAAGCTAGATACACACACATACTGTGCTCATCTCATAAATGAGTTTTACTTTACTGAAAGGGTGGTAGATATATGGAACAGCCTCCCATCAGAAGCGGTAGAGGCTATTATAGCCAGGGAATGAGCCTTTAAGGCAGACTAGAATTGCTGGAAGCTTAACACCCTTTGCAGAAACGGCGGAAATTGGATTCAGCCCACACAACGCCCCGGCAACTGTATGAATAAAGATATTTACATACGTAGCAGCGGGGTGGGGGAGGCAGCAAGCCCACCCTAATCACCCGTATAAACACGTCTTTAAAAAAAAAAACTTTACGAATATTTATCAAGAACTTTCAAGCAACAACACATTTTTGTTGGAAACGTCACATTTCCGAGAAGTCCGTCTCATCCCCGGAAATGTATACCATAATGGGCTAAAAATAGGAAGTGGTGCGGCTAAACCTGTTTGGTGCGCTGCTCCCGCCTTTAGTAGTAAAAAGAATAAAAATATGTTTTTACAAATATTTTCCCATTTTCCTTTTTTTCCTTCATTGGTCTGATCGGCTGACAATGCAACAAAGATCACGGGAGGGGGGCTGAGCTGCAGCTTCTCCTAAAGGGAAGAGGCTACAGAATGAAGAATGTTTATTAAATGATTTACAACCCGGTGAAATTTTTGCAGCGTGCGGACCCCATAAAATAAACGAGCACCAAGTACACTGCAGCATTTGTTGCCGGGTGCGTATCTGCAGTCCTAACGCAGCCATCGCAGTCACGTTATTCATGGATGACATCACTCCAAGCAAATATATCGCAGCTGAGCTTTACAGCTAAACAACCTGCCTGATACAAGGACCAGCTAGCCGCGGCTACTACATCATAAGATGCGGCTCCAAATTATTTTTATATCGATCGGTCGTTTTAACTTTTACTGGGTTTACTAAATAATAATATATATGTATATATATATATCAACACACACATAATATAATTTTTACTATAATATTATATAGAATTATATAGATATTATATAGATAAAGCTGGCTCCCAGAATTTTTCATCTGGTTTGTAACTTCTACAAAAATGTATCCAGTCCTGGACGGGGAGAGAACGTTTAAATTCTGTAATTTTAACCCAAACATGTAACAAATATGGAACCACATTGTGCGATGAGAAAAGTGTATCTGGAAACAAAATTGCAATATCTTTAGAGGCCGTTTCAAAAAGATACTAATAGTGATAATAATAATAGTTACGGATCTGGATAGTCCAACCGACTACCTCCGCTATCTTATGTTCTCTTAGCCCGGGACCCAGTCACTCGCCGAGACACAGTGTAACATTCAGAACCCTTTATTGCACACAGACACAGGTATATATTATATATATTATATATATCCATATAATCAACACACAGGATGAGACGTCTGAGTAACAGAAACGACCCCTTCAGCTGGGGGATTCAGGTCTCCCGGGAACAATAGGGGAGATAACGGGATTCGCCGCAAACAGACCCCCGCCCCCCCCCCGCCTCTGATATCTCCCACCGATAGTCAGGCAGGAGCCGTGGGCACCCCGTGGAGATAATCCTGTCCGGTACACAGTGGGGCCGCCCAGAGGTTCCAAAAGTAAAACCTGTAAGTCCTGGTACTGGGCCTGGCGGTGCGGGCGGCAGAGGGCAGCTTCTGGGCAATAGGAAAAAGGGGTATAACATAGAAACTGGGCTCCAGGGCAGTTGGGCCATATAATAAACAGACAGAGATCCTGCATTACCTCGAAATGCGCTGCAGATTTTGCCGTTAAAAATGACGTAAATGGATCGAAATCTAGCACAGGCAGGTGTATTGTAGCTGAAACTTGTTTTCAATGGCATCTCTTCATATAGGCGTACGAGCCCTTTATCACTTGCTCCTCGTGTTGTGACGCTATCCTCCCATCTCCCGTGACCAATGGCCTTTATGACTCCATCCTCCTGTGTTCAATGACGCTATCCTCCATCACTCCTGTGTTCAATGGCCCTTTATCCTCCATCACTCCTGTATTTCCAATGGCCCTTTATCACTCCCATCACTCCTGTGTTCCAATGGCACGTTGTGTTCGCTGACATTTAAGTTTAAAAGGTATTGTTGAACGCTGTGGAGCTTCTATAAGCCAGCAGCAGCTGTTAAATAACGGACCCCGCGCTAAATTCCTCTACAGAAATATTTCAAACGTACAGAATATCAGGTCTGTGTTTAGTGCGCACACTCGTATGGCATTAAAAGGGTTAAATGGGGGCCATGTCCCCTAAATCCACGCCCTAGGAAGAAGTCGTACCTGTGATATACACGCACTTTTCGGGGGCGAAATCGGTCGCAGATGAGATTGAGGAAAATAAACATATATTTAATGTTAAAGCCCCCTAAGCCGGTGGCACGTAAAGGGTTAAACGCACGCGCCGGGACGCCATATTGTAATCGGATGGATAACTTTATAACAGCTTATCAGTAACGCAGGGATAAACGGTAAAATAACGAGGACAGGGAGGACCTGCGCGGCCCACGCAGCTCCGTCACCGAGCGTGAATCATCTCCGGCGTGCGGAGCGAAGCCATAAACGGCCGCTTCCACCGATCGCCGGGCGGCAAACAGGGAACAGAAAGTATCGAGGAAGCAAACGAAGGGCCGGCATCCTACAGCCCGACACAAGAACGGCTTTCAGCAGGCGCAGGATCCCCCATGCACCCTATGTATAGTGCACACAGGGCACCGACACCCAGCGTACAGCACGATCAGACGGGACGGTGCCGCTTTGGAGCCGAACTTCACTGCAGCGCAGCGGGTTATATCCGGTAAAAAGCGCCTCAACGATAGCACCGCGTATGAATGAGAAGACTATTAAGTTGTACCGATAGACGATGTCACACAGATGTCACACTGATGTCACACTGACGCGACGTGTCGGCCACAGACTGAACCCCCGATGTAATGTAAGGGTGGAAACAAGCGATGGCTTCCGTGACATTTCCAGGGGCCACAGAAAGCGCTTCCACTGATTTTACACGGAACACTTTCCTGCCACAGATCGACGGAAAAGCTGAAGCAATGAAGCTGCAGCTTCTACTTATATATATTTTATTATTAATTTTATTATTATTGATTTATTTACAGGCTAGTTAAATAATGACGGTGTTTTCAGTGCGGTCTTTGTGAACTGCCCGTTAATTTTGGCATGGTGAGAACGAATACACGGGTGGGAAAGAGCCTCAAACCCCAAATACCCCGCATAGCAGGGAGAGCCTTCTGGATCCGCGATGAAATATTTTTGGCCGGCCGGCTCCGGGTTCACCAAGAGCCGCTCCGTGGCCGCTTTTACAGACGCCTTGTTCATGAAACCCACAGCTACGAGGGAAGTCACGCCAGGAGTCACGCCAGGTTCACCGGGCACTTCCTGTTATGAGTCACCTTCCCTTCTCTGCCTGTTTACCCCAAATAGCCTTCAGTAGCCAAGACCACAGGCAGCTCTTCCTCAACTGCAGCTTTATAGATGTCTGAAGGTTAAAGGTGCAGTTCCACCTACTCTGCGGAGTTCTAAATCAGAGAGACAACACTCCTCGCGCCGGCGAATGCACAAACCCATCCGAGAAATAAACACTGATCTCATTTTATTGTCTCATTCAGATTTTTGTTGCTGTTGTTGTTGTTGCTGGGAGCACTTAATGTGGCACACAAGCAGGCACCGAGACGTAGTCGCCGTAGAAAACGGAAATGTTTATTGTGATTAAAGGAGCGACGGATCAGCCAAGGTTAATTTTGGTTGCCAAGTGGAACAGCAGCTTAAACTGGAAAGATTAGGTTGCACGAAGCCAGAGTTACAAAGATAATTGGCAGAGTTGTAGGAGGAGGAGGAAGGGCTGAGGCCCGACGAGCCCCGGGGTGACCCAGCGCACACCAGCCCAGCGTGAGGTCACACATCCGGTGGTTTCCATGCGCAGGTTGGCGGCTCGACGGGCGGGAGTCACGCTGCCGCTACCGGTAAGTGTGCAGAGACCGGTTTTAAAGAGACTACGGACCCTGCTAGTGCTACGCCTAACGTGACAAGGTGTAGTGTGCACTCAACAAAGCAACAGCCACTACCGTCCAAAAGTTTGGGGTCACGTAAAAAAATGGCCCAGTGTTTGAAAGAAAAGCAGATTTTGTCCATTAAAATAACGTGAAATGGATCAGAAATCCAGCGCAGACGGGGTTAATGTTGTAAATGACTAATCTCTTCATAGGCATCCAACGGCCCTTTATCACTCCCATCACTCCCGTCTACCAATGGCTGCATGCCCATCGCCCGTGTCCCAATGGCCTTTATCCTCTCCCATCACTCCGTGTTCCAATGGCCTTTATCACTCCATCACTCCGTGTTTCCAACGGCCCTTTATCGCTCCATCATCCCGTCTACCAATGGCCGCTATCCTCCATCTTCCGTGTCCCAGCCCTTTATCACTCCATCACTCCGTGTTCAATGGCCTTTATCACTCCATCCTCTGTGTCCCAATATGGCCTTTATCACTCCCATCACTCCTGTGTTCCAATGGCCCTTTATCACTCCCATCACTCCTGGGTTCCAATGGCACGTTGTGTTCACTGATCTAAGTAAGTTTAAAAGGCTAATTGATGGTTAGAAAACCCTTTTTGCGATTACTTTACAGTCAGAAATCTCCTTGTTTTCCATGACAACAGCTCAGTGACCCCAAACCTTTATGCCCACGATCATATTTTTGTAGTGATGGGAGTTGTCAAACAGCAGCCTCTTCCCCTGCGAACGATTACAGCTCCCACTCACATTAGCCCAGCACCGGGCCAACGCATAGTTTTGGAGCATATCAGGCAATCCTAGCGTTCTATTGGGTGAATCTATAAATAGATTTTTTTTTTACCCCACAAAGCCAGACAAGAGCTGTAAGGGTTAAGCATTATGCCCCCCCCGCGCATTAACCCTTTCAGCAGCCCCTATTACCCTCCTCTTAAAGATACATTGCCTCCAGATGCCCTGGATATAAGCCGTCCGCGTGTACTGAACTCTGGGGGGGTGACCGGCGCGTTTTGAGCCCCACCATGAATATATAAATATATACCACCGGGTATCATCAAGACGGGTCAGACATTTAAGGGTTAAAGACGGCTTCCTAATCACATAAGGTCTGTTTTTTTTGTTGTTCTTTTGGAGCGAAACAAATTTACGTAAAAAAGAAAAACCATTGAGATTCGCTTTGTTTGTTTGTTTGTTTTTTCTTCTTTAAATAAACAGAGCGCAGCGAAACGTCGTTTGACAGCCGGAGCAATCACGTCTATGAACAACACAATGGGTAACCATGGTAACCAGATCACCGTGACTGAAAGTTCTTCGTTTAGAGGCTGATCGGTAAATCGGCAGCGGATCCTGCGGATATCCTCCCCACGCGTTTCACCGCACAGAAGCCCCGTCAGCCAGGTAGCCGAGGCCTCCAGCGATCGCTTTTGGGGCAACTTCCGGGGCATTTAAAGCCACGGCGACCTCTTATAGTAACACAGAAGCTGCCGGCAGATCGGCCCCATCCGGCCCCAGTCTAGTCGCCCGTTTCTCCTGCTGTAAAGACGCAGACCTTAATCGGTCGTCGGTCCCGTCTTAGATTCAGGAGCCGTATGTCTATCCCATGCATGTCTTAACCTCTACCACCTCTGCTGGGAGGCGGTTCCACATGTCCACCACCTTCTCATGGTCACATAGCTATAGCAAAATTCTACATCACACACAAGCAATGTTCACTTTTTAACAACCGCTAGAAATATCATCCAAATCCATAACAGCCAAAGAAATGTCCCCATAATCAATAAATCGCTTTTGTTATTGTATGAGGTGTGGAGGTATTATGGTTGCAGGGGTAAGCAGGAACTAATGTGACCTCTGACAAGAAACTGGGGGAGGGGGCACTTCCAGTAAATGATGGTTAGTATAGAACCTTCAAACTGGTGAGTGGGGGAGGGGAGGAAAAACTCAAAGCAGTGGCAGATACTCGCCTTCAACTCACATCACACTCAGCTGACACTCACATAATAACAGCTAATGGGAGTTGGTTGGCCAAACCTAGCTCTGCCCAGAGAGCCCGACACGTTTCCCCAGCTCTCACCTGTCCGACCGCCGCTCTCTTCGCTATTCGGGGCCCCCGGGGGCCCGTCCCAGCCCCAGCCGCCTCCAGCAGCGCCTCCCTCGTGTGGCCAGTCCCCGCCGGCTCCCTTCTCCGCCGCCATGTCTTCCTGCGAATGCCCAAGACCCAAATACCGCCACTCGCCCTCACTACCTGTTACTGGTACAGCTGCAGACTAGAGCGGCACGCAAGCCCCGCCCAGCAGGCGTCAGCGAGAGCGACGGCAGCGGAAGAGTCGCACACCCTCTCCGCCATGTTTACTGCTGGCACGCCCACTCTGTGTTTCTGAGTGTGTGAATGATATCCTGTGTCACAGGGGGACACCCACAGGGGCATTAACCGTATACATTCTACACAATAAACTCAAATCACCCCTAACGGGCCAACTGGCTTATCAACAAGCACACCTCCCAAGTGTCCCTGTTTCAAAGGGACAGTCCCTCTTTGGCTCCTCCTTCCGCCCCTTATGTGACTTCTGTACCAGTGCGTGCTTAATGTATCCATGTTACAGCTAACTTTCTGTATTATGCATTTATGCCCCATTTATGTCCTCGCCCCATATTGTACTATTATTATTATCATACAGGGGAACCTTCTGGATGAGCCGAACCCGAATATTAACCCTTTAATAGCCCGCGATGGAGATCCTACGTGGCCCTAATACCGGCCCTCATGGAAACCTCGACTTGTCATTATTTTAAGATACACTTCATGAAGTCACTGCGTGACCCCGATAATCTGCCCCTTCACCTTGAGACTTCCGAGTATAAATATTATGTCATCAAACTTTTTTTTTGTTGTTGCCAAAACTTTAAGCTTTCTCGAGAAAGAATCCGGACACAGAAACCGTAAGAGTAGATGAAACCGGTGTTTGTCCCGAATTCCCCCTGAATGGCCGGAAAGGCTTAGCACATGAATGATTCATTCACTCGGATAAACACGGTGACTCAGGGACGGTTTCAGTATCGGAAGAATCATCGCTCGCCGCTCACCACCATTATATTACGCTTTTGTTTCTGTAGTAAAACTATTTGGAGTGATGTTTTTATTTGTCAATGTTCTTCCTAGAAGTTAATCAACAATCTGTGGCTAGCGCTGTATACAGCGCTGGGGGGGTTATATTACTGTATACAGCGCTGGGGGGTTATATTACTGTATACAGAGCGCTGGGGTTATATTACTGTATACAAGCGACTGGGGTTATATTACTGTAATTACAGCGGCTGGGGGTTATATTACTGTATACAGCCGGGTAATTACTGTATACAGCGCTGGGGGGTCTATATTACTTGTATACAGCGCGGGCGGTTTATCATTTAACTGTATACAGCCACTGGGGTTTATATACTGTATACAGCGCTGGTGGGTTATTATTACTGTATACAAGCGCTGCGGGGTTATATTTACTGTATACAGTGCTGGGGGGTCTATATTACTGTATACAGCGCTAGGTGGGTTAATTTTTTTAACTTTTGCTAAAACCATCGCTTTGGGGGTGGGCGTTATATTACTGCTATACAGCGCATGGGCGGGTTATATTACTGTTTACACGCTGGGGGTATGATTTACGTGTATACAGCGCTGGGGTTATAACAATATATAACACGCGTGTGTTGTGTGGGAGTGAGTTACTGTATACAGCGCTGGGGTTATATTACTGTATACAGCGCTGGGTATATTTACTGTTACTACAGCGCTGGGAGTTATCATTACTGTATACAGCCGCTGGGGTATATTACTGTATACAGCTGCTGGGGGGGTTATATTAAACTGTATACAGTGCTGGAGTTTTATTACTGTATACTGCGCTGGGGGTATATTACTTATACAGCGCTGGGGGTTATATTTATCTGTAATAACAGCGCTGGGGGGGTTATAACTGCTATACAGCTGCTGGGCACGCGTTAATTACTGTAGTACAGCGCTGAGGGGTTTTATATTACTGTATACAGTGCTGGGGGTTATTACTGTATACAGCGCTGGGGTGGTTATATTACTGTATACCAGGGAGCTGGGGGGTTTATATTACGTATACAGCGCTTGCAGGGTTATATTACTGTATAACAGCGCTGCAGGGTTATATTACTGATACTTACAGCGCTGGGTTATATTACTGCCTAACAGCGCTGGTGTGGGGTTAATTACTGTTGAATACAGCTCTGGGAGGTATATTACTGTATACAGCGCTGGGGCGGTATATTACTGTATACAGCGCTGGGGGTTATTTACTGTATACAGTGCTGGGAGCGTTATTGTGCTATACACGCTGGGGGGTTATAATTACTGTATACAGCGCTGGGGTATATTACTGTATTACAGCGCCAGGGGGTTTTAGTTACTGTAATACAGCGCTGGGGTTATTGCTGTATACAGCGCTGGGGATTCATTGGCTTATACAGCGCTGGGGGGATTATTGCTTTATACAGCGCTGGGGGGATTATTGCTTTATACAGCGCTTTAGTCTCGAGAAGAATGTTTCCCTTTCAGGTATATTTCTGTACAATTCTCATAAAATGCTCATAAAAGCAGTTATTTACGAAGGTATAAAAGATGCTCCACCCAGAAGACTCGCGGTGAGGGAAAGCACAGAGTGCGAGATACAAAAATCTCCAAAGGGTCAGGAAAAACACCCCCCAGAGCTGCTTCCGGAATATTCCAGCCGCGTCTAACCCGTCTGGGCTCTGACAGCTGCACATTCACACGCATAGCTGCTAGCGGATTTGATTCATGCTTCGGTATATATATAGCTGATCTTCCGCCCGGGCACGCCGTCCTGATTGACAGCCATACAGGAGAACGCAAAACATTCCCATTTAAAACCCCCCCCCCCCAGCCCAAATATTATCAGCCTTTCAAATATATATCATGAGTCAAACCTAGGGACTTTCTCATTCAAAATGTAATAACAAGTACTTTTTCTAGAAACATCGTATTGTAAGTTACTTTCCTCTTTAGTACCCCCTCTTTCCTCCCTAACACCCCCTCTTTTCTAGGAGGTCAGAATGTTTGCTGGGTATGAGGGGATCGCAGGATTCTACAGCCCTAAAAGCCCCGATAATGTGTATAGAAACAGCAGGGACTACGGAAATGTTGGAAAAATACAGAATCAGATGGAGGACGGCATTAAAAAGTACGACAGAGAGATGGTGGGTGGCCTGAGATGGAGGGAGCCGCACATGGAGAACCTAAAGGTGTTAGATACGTTAAAAAAAAGATGTTATAATCTTAAACTAGAGGGTCAGAGGCTAAGATGTAATGTAAGGAAGTTTTACTTTACTGAGAGAGTGGTAGATAAGTTGAACAGCCTTCCGGCAGAAGCGGTAAAGGGGAATACAGTGAGCATCCATCCGTCAATCTGAATTCTAAATCAGGCAGATCCGATTGTTTTAATTTAACTCCGTAGAGCGCTGGAAGGACTGGTAGGGCCGGCTCGTCGGTCTCTGCCAGCGATTATGTAACCAAATTAATCTTTGCATGGATGACGAGGAGGAGATCAAAACGATGCCATTCCTGTTATACAACCAGCGGGCCGATGACGCAACTTAAGTAACGCAGCCAAAATTTGGGCACACCTCGGAGGTACCCACGTGGGCCGCCCGTTATGTAACGCGTGGAGCAGATTACTATGTATTGATTGGTTCAGTTAGGGCCGTCATATGCTCTGTTGTCTTTTTGTGACCCGTTTGGTCGGTCTGGGTAGTAGATGCTGAGCACCGGGGGGGAGGTAGAGGTGGGTTTCTCGAAGGACTTTAAGAGGACCTGTGCTGTATACAGTAATCACCCCCCCCAGCGCTGTATACAGTAACATCCCCCCAGCGCTGTATACAGTAACATCCCCCAGCCGCTGATATACGCATAATATAACCCCAGCGCGGTACACAAGTAACAACCCCCCCAGTGCAGCTGTTATACAGAATATTAACCCCCAGCGCTGTATACAGTTCAAATATAAAACCCCCAGCCGCTGTATACAGTAATATAACCCCCCAGCACTTGTACACATAGTAATATAACCCCCGAGTGCTGCTATACAGATATAACCCCCCAGCACTGTATACAGTTAATATAACCCCCAGCACTAGTATACCAGTAATAAGGCTTCCCAGCACTGTACACAGAACAGTCCCCAGCGCTTTGTATACAGTAATATTAACCCCCATCGCTGTATACATAGATATAACCCCCCCCAACGCTTTGATACAGTTAGATAAACCCCCACGCTGTATACAGTTGAAATAACCCCCCCAGCCTGTAGTACAGTATATAACCCTCAGCACTGTATACGATAATATATTAACCCCCACACTGATTATAACAGAAAATATAACCCGCCCAGCGCTGTAACAGTAATATAACCCCCAGCGCTGTATACAGTAATAACTTCCCAGTGCTGTACACAGTAACATCCCCCCAGCACTGTATACAATAAAAACCCCCACGCTGTATACAGTAATAACTCCCCAGCGCTGTATACATACTGGGCTGTCAGATCCGCATTGTCAGATGAAGATCCGACGGCTTTTGTTATATTATTATTTACATTATTATTGCTTATTTGTATTATTGTTTTATTATGTTTAATTCTAATCATAATAACAAAATTATAATTATTATTAATCAACCTGACTGTGATCAATGGTAGGTAGTAAGGGTTAATCTTTTCAAAACCAACCAGTTCCTTATCCGTTACGCACAGTATCTCTAATTCCAGCAATTCCCTGTTATTCACTAACATTGCAGAGACAGAGAATCCTAAACGCAGTTATTTATGAATTCCTCGGGCGGCGCGCCCCGGCTGACCGAATGCTTGACATTCCCAGACTGGAACAGAAACTCATACCTGCCAGCTCTCTCAAATTTCCAGGGACAGGCCTTAGCTGTGATGTCTGCTGATTTGACTTGTGTCTGAAGTTACTTGTTTGTATGGGGTGAAGGGAGAAAAAAAACACAAAACATTGTACAATCTTAAAATTATTACGTTTTTACGCTGGATTTCCCATTAATAGATTAGGCACATGTGTAGCGATAGGTATGCTTAGGGGTGCTGTGGGCACTCTCTGTAGGGACGCGGCTAGGTGTATTAGGGTATTTCAGTTGTGTACAAGGGCCCACTAGTTTTTAACGGACCCGCAAAGAATTTAAAGGGAAACAATCACATTCCTAGCTTTTAGCAGAACTAAATGAACTGGAACTGCTCACAGCCTGTGCCTTTTATTTGCCAAAACGCCTAATTGTTTATTGAGATATTTGATTTCAGATAAGGGGGTATTTTACAGCAATTAGAATGAGATCTGTGCCAAAAGGTGACGGTAAAAGGCACAGGGGCTGGGGTTTTAGCGGCACTGCCCCTTGTGGCCATCAGTGGAACTGCAAGACAGAAATTTAAAGGGACCACCAGCCATCATCGGCACTTTAATGCATGTGATAGCGAAGATGTCCCTTTAAGTTTTAGATTTTAATGAACATATTGCTGCCACTGATTGGCTGTTTCAAGCAGCAAATCAGTGGTGAGAATCCTCGGACTATGAAGGAAA
>VKOC01000007.1:22434064-22455302 GCA_009364415.1 Spea multiplicata
ATATATATTTATTAAAGTTACCCAACGGAACTTTTAGGATCTCGTATCGAGTATCTCAGAAGCGCCAACTCACCCAGCCTCCTTGTTCTCGTATCCACTGCACAACGTACTCTCGTAGGAACTCCATTGTCCAGTTAATGAGGGTCTGGATCATGTTGGGGACTTTCGTCCAGAGGGCCTGGCAAGAGACCGAGGAATCCACAAGATTAAGAGATCATTAAGATTCCAATTCGACGATTGACTAATTTTTATTTTTTTTTCATTTTAGGTTGGTTTTCACTCACCTTTAGGACGAGCTTGCAAGCAAAATAGAAGAGGGCAACGACTCGCCCCCAGTTAAAATTCCCGTCTGCGAACATTTCCATGGCAACCTTGAAAAAGACTTCCTTGGGTGGATTGCTTTTCACCTGGTCGATCATCCTGTCGGGAATACAGAGAGTGAAACGGCAAATAAAGTACAAGGCCGGGTTATCTTTTGGGACAGCCGTACCCTTCGTCGTATATGACGGGTGTAATAAAGATAACGTTTCACCAAGTCCTTCACCGTATAGATCTCATGGCCCAGGGGTGTCCAGCCTGCGGCCCTCCAGCTGCTACAGGACTACATCTCCCATACTCCTCAGCCAGCCCCTTTGCTGAAGGAGCATTATGGGAGATGTAGTCCTGCAGCAGCTGGAGGGCCGCAGGTTGGACACCCCTGTCATAGCCCAACTGGGCGGCAAAACTATGTGACTGAACTGATGTTTTATGGATAGCGGGGTCCTTAAGGATGTATATGGAAAGACGGCGATGTCCTTCATGTTTTAATGTACAAACTAGAACTCTGACCAACTTAGACGGGTCTCAACTCAAACTCAACTCAACTTAGAGGGAACTCAGTGGCCCCGCTAAGTATACGTTGAGTAGGACATCGGTACGCCGGCTGTAAGTCTCAATGGCAGAAGGTTAGACGTTGGGTGACGAAGGGCGCGTACCTCTGCAGCTCCATGTTTCCATCCAGCTCGTCCCCTATCTTCCGTAGGCACTCGCTCAGCTCCTTTGTGGCAGGGTCCATCGGCAGCTGAGTCCTACTCAGTTCCGGTACATTGGCTTGAGGCCCGTCAGGAGCGCGTTGCACCCGGTCAGCAATAAACCTGACGTGGGAGAAGATAATACCCTTCATTACACAAAATTCAGACATTTACCTAAAGCCCTGAGAGGGGATACGGCCGTCGCCGCTGCTGCTAGGACTACACCAAGTAAAGCGTGTTTTGGCTGGAATACTTTTTTGTTAAAATAAAGAACACTTTGGTATGTTTTTTGTTCTCTTTCCAATAACAATGGAGGGGTGAGAACTGGGTGAATCCAAATGGCTTGGGGCAAAGCAAGGGCTGTTTTGAGCTAGTTGGGAAGGCAACAATAAAGATGAATTTCAGATTTGTCACCATTCAACCGTTAAACACCAAAAACGCCAAAAAAAACGTATTGAGGTTCTAGGTACTCACGCGTGAAGCAGCACATTCCCAGTCTGGAGAATCTGTTCCGTGGAGGTGCCTGGAAAGAAGCAAAAACAAGTTGAATGCGGCACTGAGAATATGATAGTGCTATAAATCATAATATTATGATTTAAATAATAAATAGAAATAATAAACTTGCATTATCCACATTTACCACTAGAGGGCACATAGACCAACAGTCTATATACTGGTTTCTCTGTAGATTACTTATTGATTTATATAGCGCCATCATATTCCGCAGCGCTATACAAAGGGGATGGAAAAATACACCGGATAAAATGGGAAGCTAATGTCTTCATTTGGGGCGCGCTTTAAGGAACACACATACTGTGCTCCTAAAATATAAATGAGTAAGTTTTACTTTACTGAAAGGGTGGTAGATATATGGAACAGTCTCCCATCAGAAGCGGTAGCCAGGGAATGAGCCTTCAAGGCAGACTAGAATTGCTGGAAGCTTAACACCCTTTGCTGAAACGGCGGAAATTGGATTTCCCCGGCAAATGTATGAATCTAGATATTTACATACGTAGCAGCGGGGTGGGGGGAGGCAGCAAGCCCACCCTAATCACCCGTATAAACACGTCTTTTAAAAAAAAAAAAAAAAACTTTACGAATATTTATCAAGAACTTTCAAGCAACGACACATTTTTGTTGGAAACGTCACATTTCCGAGAAGTCCGTCTCATCCCCGGAAATGTATACCATAATGGGCTAAAAATAGGAAGTGGTGCGGCCAAACCTGTTTGGTGCGCTGCTCCCGCCTTTAGTAGTAAGAAGGAAAAAAAAAAACATCAGAATAAAAATATGTTTTTACAAATATTTTCCCATTTTCCTTTTTTTTTTTTTACATTTTTTGTGAGAGACCAGTTGTACGTTTTTTGCACCCATAATATAATACTTTTCAGGCAGCCTGCATATCAGCCCGTTTGAGTTCTCTGCTCTTGTTTATCTGATCCCCGGTTATCTACTTTTTAAAAAAAACCGCCCCCCCCCCGAAACCTTCCCCTTAAAATCACACTGCCTGTGGGAAATAATAGAATGCCTCGGTCTTATTCACCTGGTCGGACCCACTAACTCATGAAAGTCTATGGAGGAACAGACTTTCCGAGCATTACCAGAACCTCCCTGTTTAGTGCGTGCATGCGTGCATGCGCAGTGTAATGCTTAATGAACATTAAATTGCCTGCCCCCCCCCCAACTATTTAACGTATTGATTTATTTAGCAATTTAATATCTGTGATTTATTTCATTTATTCATTTTAATGATATCCTCCCCACCAGTAAGCCCCCCGCTCAGCGAGTGTTCCGGGGGCTATAGGTGGTGGTCCACAGAAAGTATTCCCACGGGGGGGCACCTTCATTGGTCAGATCGGCTGACAATGCAACAAAGATCACGGGAGGGGGGCTGTGCTGCAGCTTCTCCTAAAGGGAAGAGGCTACAGAATGAAGAATGCTTATTAAATGATTTACAACCCCGTGAAATTTTTGCAGCGTGCGGACCCCATAAAATAAACGAGCACCAAGTACACTGCGGCATTTGTTGCCGGGTGCGTATCTGCAGTCCTAACGCAGTCATCGCAGTCACATTATTCATGGATGACATCACTCCAAGCAAATATATCGCAGCTGAGCTTTATAGCTAAACAACCTGATACAAGGACCAGCTAGCCACGGCTACTACATCATAAGATGCGGCTCCAAATTATTTTTATATCTGTCGGTTAACCTTTCACTGGTTACTAAAATAAAATACATATATATATATATATATATACACACACACACACTAATATATATATTATATAATATTATATAGAATTATATAGATAAAGCTGGCTCCCAGAATTTTTCATCTGGCTTGTAACTTCTACAAAAATGTGTCCAGTCCTGGACGGGGAGAGAACGTTGAAATTCTGTCATTTTAACCCAAACATGTAACAAATATGGAACCACATTGTGCGATGAGAAAAGTGTATCTGGAAACAAAATTGCAATATCTTTAGAGGCCGTTTCAAAAAGATACTAATAGTGATAATAATAATAGTTACGGATCTGGATAGTCCAACCGACTACCTCCGCTATCTTATGTTCTCTTAGCCCGGGACCCAGTCACTCGCCGAGACACAGTGTAACATTCAGAACCCTTTATTGCACACAGACACAGGTATATATTATATATATTATATATATCCATATAATCAACACACAGGATGAGACGTCTGAGTAACAGAAACGACCCCTTCAGCTGGGGGATTCAGGTCTCCCGGGAACAATAGGGGAGATAACGGGATTCGCCGCAAACAGACCCCCGCCCCCCCCCCGCCTCTGATATCTCCCACCGATAGTCAGGCAGGAGCCGTGGGCACCCCGTGGAGATAATCCTGTCCGGTACACAGTGGGGCCGCCCAGAGGTTCCAAAAGTAAAACCTGTAAGTCCTGGTACTGGGCCTGGCGGTGCGGGCGGCAGAGGGCAGCTTCTGGGCAATAGGAAAAAGGGGTATAACATAGAAACTGGGCTCCAGGGGAACGGGTGGTTGGGCCGTATAATATCCACAGCGGTGTGAATGAGGGGACGAGTCCCTCACAATAATAATAATAATAATAATAATAATAATAATAATCACTCCTGGTCCCAATGGCCCTTTATCACTCCCATCACTCCTGTGTTCCAATGGCCCTTTATCACTCCCATCACTCCTGTGTCCCAATGGCCCTTTATCACTCCCATCACTCCTGGGTTCCAACGGCACGTTGTGTTCGCTGACGTTTCAGTTTAAAAGGTATTGTTGAAGGTTAGAAGCCCTTTTGCGATTACGTTGTGAACGCTGGTGTACAATGCACCCCTTAATACCCACTTTATCTCAATATCCTGTCAATTATTTTGGGAGCTTCTATAAGCCAGCAGCAGCTGTTAAATAACGGACCCCGCGCTAAATTCCTCTACAGAAATATTTCAAACGTACAGAATATCAGGTCTGTGTTTAGTGCACACTCGTGTGGCATTAAAAGGGTTAAATGGGGGCCATGTCCCCTAAATCCGCACCCTAGGAAGAAGTCGTTCTGAGAAACGGATACCTGTGATATACACTTGGGGGGGGGGTGGAATCGGTCGCAAATGAGATTGAGGAAAATAAAAATATTTAATGTTAAAGCCGGTGGCACGTAAAGGGTTAAATGCACGTGCCGGGGCGCTATATTGTAATCGGATGGATAACTTTATAACAGCCTATCAGTAAAGCAGCGATAAACGGTAAAATAACGAGGACAGGGAGCACCTGCGCGGCCCACGCAGCTCCGTCACAGAGCGTGAATCATCTCCGGCGTGCGGTGCGAAGCCATAAACGGCCGCTTCCCCCGATCGCCGGGCGGCAAACAGGGAACAGAAAGTATCGAGGAAGCAAACGAAGGGCCGGCATCCTACAGCCCGACACAAGAACGGCTTACAGCAGGCGCAGGATCCCCCATGCACGCTATGTGTAGTGCACACAGGGCACCGACACCCAGCGTACAGCACGATCAGACGGGACGGTGCCGCTTTGGGGCCGAACTTCACCGCAGAGGGTTATATCCGGTAAAAAGCGCCTAAACAATAGCACCGCGTATGAATGAGAAGAATATTAAGTTGTACTGATAGACGATGTCACACTGATGTCACACTGATGTCACACTGATGTCACACTGATGTCACACTGATGTCACTTGTCGGCCACAGACAGAACCCCCCATTATAAATGTAAGGGTGGAAACAAGCGATGGCTTCGGTGACATTTCCAGGGGCCACAGAAAACGCTTCCACTGATTTTACACGGAACGCTTTCCTGCCACAGATCGACGGAAAAGCTGAAGCAACCAAAGCTGCAGCTTCTCCTTAATATACATTTTATTATTATTTTTTATTATTGATTTATTTTACAGGCTAGTTAAATAATGTGTTTTTCAGACACGTTCTTGTCGCCGGGGCTGCCCCGTTAAGTTTTGGCCGCAGGCGGCGGGGGGGGGGGGGGAGGCAGATGTTTACACGCGGGTGGGAAACGAGCCTCAAAACCCAAATACCCCGCATAGCAGGGAGAGCCTTCTGGATCCGCGATGAAATATTTTTGGCCGGCCGGCTCCGGGTTCACCAGGGGCCGTTCCGTGGCCGCTTTTACAGAAGCCTTCTTCTTGAAACCCACAGCTACGAGGGAAGTCACGCCAGGTTCACCGGTCACTTCCTGTTATGAGTCACCTTCCCTTCTCTGCCTGTTTACCCCAAATAGCCTTCAGTAGCCAAGACCACAGGCGGCTCTTCCTCAACAGCAGCTTTATGGATGTCTGAAGGTTAAAGGTGCAGTTCCACCTACTCTGCGGAGTTCTAAATCAGAGAGACAACACTCCTCGCGCCAGCGAATGCACAAACCCATCCGAGAAATAAATACAATCTCATTTTATTGCCTCATTCAGATTTTTGTTGTTGTTGTTGTTGGGAACACTTAATGTGTGTAGAAAACGGAAATGTTTCTATTTATTGTGATTAAAGGAGCGACGGATCAGCCAAGGTTTATGTTGGTTGCCGTGTGAGATCCGTACAAGTGGAACAGCAGCTTAAACTGGAAAGATTACAGAGTTACAAAGATAATTGGCAGAGTTGTAGGAGGAGGAGGAAGGGCTGAGGCCCGACGAGCCCCGGGGTGACCCAGCGCACACCAGCCCAGCGTGAGGTCGCGCATCCGGTGGTTTCCATGCGCAGGTTGGCGGCTCGACGGGCGGGAGTCACGCTGCCGCTACCGGTAAGTGTGCAGAGACCGGTTTTAAAGAGACTACGGACCCTGCTAGTGCTACGCCTAACGTGACAAGGTGTAGTGTGCACTCAACAAAGCAACAGCCACTACCGTCCAAAAGTTTGGGGTCACGTAAAAAAATGGCCCAGTGTTTGAAAGAAAAGCAGATTTTGTCCATTAAAATAACATGAAATGGATCAGAAATCGAGCGCAGACGGGGTTAATTTTGTAAATGACTAATCTCTTCATAGGCATCCAATGGCCCTCTATCACTCCCATCACTCCTGGGTTCCAATGGCCCTCTATCACTCCATCACTCCTGGTTTCCAATGGCCCTCTATCACTCCATCACTCCCGTGTCTCCAATGGCCCTTAATCACTCCATCACTTCCCGTGTTCCAAATGGCCCTTTGTCACTCCATCACTCCGCGTGTTCCAATGGCCCTTAATCACTCCATCACTCCCGTGTTCCAATTTGTCACTCCATCACCCCTGTTCCCTTTAACTCCATCACTCCGTGTTCCAATGGCCTTTATCACTCCCGTGTTCCAATGGCCCTTTATCACTCCCATCACTGATCTAAGTTTAAAAAGCCTTTTTGCGATTATTTTACAGCCAGAAATCTCCTTGTTTTCCATGACAACAGCTCAGTGACCAAAAACCTTTATGCCCACGATCATATTTTTGTAGTGATGGGAGTTGTCAAACAGCAGCCTCTTCCCCTGCGAACGACTACAACTCCCACTCACATTAGCCCAGCACCGGGCCAATGCATAGTTTTGGAGCATATCAGGCAATCCTAGCGTTCTATTGGGTGAATCTATAAATAGATTTTTTTTTTACCCCACAAAGCCAGACAAGAGCTGTAAGGGTTAAGCATTATGCCCCCCCCCGCGCATTAACCCTTTCAGCAGCCCCTATTACCCTCCTCTTAAAGATACATTGCCTCCAGATGCCCTGGATATAAGCCGTCCGCGTGTACTGAACTCTGGGGGGGTGACCGGCGCGTTTTGAGCCCCACCATGAATATATAAATATATACCACCGGGTATCATCAAGACGGGTCAGACATTTAAGGGTTAAAGACGGCTTCCTAATCACATAAGGTCTGTTTTTTTTGTTGTTCTTTTGGAGCGAAACAAATTTACGTAAAAAAGAAAAACCATTGAGATTCGCTTTGTTTGTTTGTTTGTTTTTTCTTCTTTAAATAAACAGAGCGCAGCGAAACGTCGTTTGACAGCCGGAGCAATCACGTCTATGAACAACACAATGGGTAACCATGGTAACCAGATCACCGTGACTGAAAGTTCTTCGTTTAGAGGCTGATCGGTAAATCGGCAGCGGATCCTGCGGATATCCTCCCCACGCGTTTCACCGCACAGAAGCCCCGTCAGCCAGGTAGCCGAGGCCTCCAGCGATCGCTTTTGGGGCAACTTCCGGGGCATTTAAAGCCACGGCGACCTCTTATAGTAACACAGAAGCTGCCGGCAGATCGGCCCCATCCGGCCCCAGTCTAGTCGCCCGTTTCTCCTGCTGTAAAGACGCAGACCTTAATCGGTCGTCGGTCCCGTCTTAGATTCAGGAGCCGTATGTCTATCCCATGCATGTCTTAACCTCTACCACCTCTGCTGGGAGGCGGTTCCACATGTCCACCACCTTCTCATGGTCACATAGCTATAGCAAAATTCTACATCACACACAAGCAATGTTCACTTTTTAACAACCGCTAGAAATATCATCCAAATCCATAACAGCCAAAGAAATGTCCCCATAATCAATAAACCGCTTTTTGTTATTGTATAGGGGTGTGGGAGGGGTGGGGGGGGGGTGTTATGATTTTAACTTGGGGGGTAAACTTAGGGAACTAATGTGACCTCTGACAAGAAACTGGGGGAGGGGGCACTTCCAGTAAATGATGGTTAGTATAGAACCTTCAAACTGGTGAGTGGGGGAGGGGAGGAAAAACTCAAAGCAGTGGCAGATACTCGCCTTCAACTCACATCACACTCAGCTGACACTCACATAATAACAGCTAATGGGAGTTGGTTGGCCAAACCTAGCTCTGCCCAGAGAGCCCGACACGTTTCCCCAGCTCTCACCTGTCCGACCGCCGCTCTCTTCGCTATTCGGGGCCCCCGGGGGCCCGTCCCAGCCCCAGCCGCCTCCAGCAGCGCCTCCCTCGTGTGGCCAGTCCCCGCCGGCTCCCTTCTCCGCCGCCATGTCTTCCTGCGAATGCCCAAGACCCAAATACCGCCACTCGCCCTCACTACCTGTTACTGGTACAGCTGCAGACTAGAGCGGCACGCAAGCCCCGCCCAGCAGGCGTCAGCGAGAGCGACGGCAGCGGAAGAGTCGCACACCCTCTCCGCCATGTTTACTGCTGGCACGCCCACTCTGTGTTTCTGAGTGTGTGAATGATATCCTGTGTCACAGGGGGACACCCACAGGGGCATTAACCGTATACATTCTACACAATAAACTCAAATCACCCCTAATGGGCCAACTGGCTTATCAACAAGCACACCTCCCAAGTGTCCCTGTTTCAAAGGGACAGTCCCTCTTTGGCTCCTCCTTCCGCCCCTTATGTGACTTCTGTACCAGTGCGTGCTTAATGTATCCATGTTACAGCTAACTTTCTGTATTATGCATTTATGCCCCATTTATGTCCTCGCCCCATATTGTATTATTATTATTATCATACAGGGGAACCTTCTGGATGAGCCGAACCCGAATATTAACCCTTTAATAGCCCGCGATGGAGATCCTACGTCGCCCTAATACCGGCCCTCATGGAAACCTCGACTTGTCATTATTTTAAGATACACTTCATGAAGTCACCGCGTGACCCCGATAATCTGCCCCTTCACCTTGAGACTTCCGAGTATAAATATTATGTCATCAAACTTTTTTTTTGTTGTTGCCAAAACTTTAAGCTTTCTCGAGAAAGAATCCGGACACAGAAACCGTAAGAGTAGATGAAACCGGTGTTTGTCCCGAATTCCCCCTGAATGGCCGGAAAGGCTTAGCACATGAATGATTCATTCACTCGGATAAACACGGTGACTCAGGGACGGTTTCAGTATCGGAAGAATCATCGCTCGCCGCTCACCACCATTATATTACGCTTTTGTTTCTGTAGTAAAACTATTTGGAGTGATGTTTTTATTTGTCAATGTTCTTCCTAGAAGTTAATCAACAATCTGTGGCTAGCGCTGTATACAGCGCTGGGGGGGTTATATTACTGTATACAGCGCTGGGGGGTTATATTACTGTATACCGCTGGGTGTTATGATTACTGGGATACAGCACTGGGGTTATATTACTCGTATACAACGCTGGGGTTTATATTATGGTAATACAGCACTGGGGTATATTAAACTGGTATACACGCGGGGTTATATTACTGTATACACGCTGGGGTTATATTACTGTATACAGCCTGGGGTTATATTTGAACTTGTATACAGCCGCTGGTGGGTTATATTATGTAGTCAGCGGGGGGGTTTACTCTGTATACAGTGCTGGGCGGTTATAATACTGATACACAGCTGGGGGGTTATGATTAACTGTATTATCAGCGCGGGGGGGTTATATTACTGTATTAGCACGCGTGGGGGTTATACTTACTGGTAATAGCAGGCGGGGGTTATATATGTATACCAGCGCTGGGTGGTTATATACTTATACAGCGCTGGGGAGTATATTACTGTATACACGCGCTGTGGGGTTAATTACTGTAACAGCGCTGGGGTTATACTACTGTATACAGCGTGGGAGTTATATAATGTTAAGCGCTGGGGTATATTACTGTATACAGCGCTGGGGGGTTAATATTACTGTATAACATTCGCTGAGGTTTATTATTAACTACTGTATACTTGCGTCTGGGGGTTATATTTACTGTATATCAGCGCTGGGGGGTTATATTACTGTATATCATGCGCTGGGGGGCGGTTATATTACTGTATAGCGTGCTGGGGGTTATATTATCGTATACAGCGGGGGTTATATTACTGTATACCGTGCTGGGGGTGTATTTATGTCAACAGCGCTGGGGGGTTAATATTACTGTTTAACAAGCTGGGGGGGTTATATTATCTGATCAGGCGCAAGGGTTATTTACCTGTATAACGCGCTGCATGGGTTATATTACTGTATACGAGCGCTGGGGGTATATATACCGTAATCAGCCTGGGGGGTTATATTCTGTATTACAGCGCTGGGGTTATATTACTGTATAAACGCACGGGGGTTATATTTACTGGTATACAGCGCTAGGGGGGTTATTACTGTTATACAGGTGCCTGGGAGGTTAATGTGCTGTTACCGTCGTCTGGGGGGGTTATATCTGTAATACAGCGCTGGGGGTTATATTACTGTATACAGCGCAGGGGGGTTTGTTATTACTGTAATACAGCGTGGGGGCGGGTTATTTGTATACAAATATATATCATGAGTCAAACCTAGGGACTTTCTCATTCAAAATGTAATAACAAGTACTTTTTCTAGAAACATCGTATTGTAAGTTACTTTCCTCTTTAGTACCCCCTCTTTCCTCCCTAACACCCCCTCTTTTCTAGGAGGTCAGAATGTTTGCTGGGTATGAGGGGATCGCAGGATTCTACAGCCCTAAAAGCCCCGATAATGTGTATAGAAACAGCAGGGACTACGGAAATGTTGGAAAAATACAGAATCAGATGGAGGACGGCATTAAAAAGTACGACAGAGAGATGGTGGGTGGCCTGAGATGGAGGGAGCCGCACATGGAGAACCTAAAGGTGTTAGATACGTTAAAAAAAAGATGTTATAATCTTAAACTAGAGGGTCAGAGGCTAAGATGTAATGTAAGGAAGTTTTACTTTACTGAGAGAGTGGTAGATAAGTTGAACAGCCTTCCGGCAGAAGCGGTAAAGGGGAATACAGTGAGCATCCATCCGTCAATCTGAATTCTAAATCAGGCAGATCCGATTGTTTTAATTTAACTCCGTAGAGCGCTGGAAGGACTGGTAGGGCCGGCTCGTCGGTCTCTGCCAGCGATTATGTAACCAAATTAATCTTTGCATGGATGACGAGGAGGAGATCAAAACGATGCCATTCCTGTTATACAACCAGCGGGCCGATGACGCAACTTAAGTAACGCAGCCAAAATTTGGGCACACCTCGGAGGTACCCACGTGGGCCGCCCGTTATGTAACGCGTGGAGCAGATTACTATGTATTGATTGGTTCAGTTAGGGCCGTCATATGCTCTGTTGTCTTTTTGTGACCCGTTTGGTCGGTCTGGGTAGTAGATGCTGAGCACCGGGGGGGAGGTAGAGGTGGGTTTCTCGAAGGACTTTAAGAGGACCTGTGCTGTATACAGTAATCACCCCCCCCAGCGCTGTATACAGTAATATAACCCCCAGCACTGTACACAGTATACATCCCCCACGGCTGGTGGTGTCTGGGGGGCCGGTGGGCTGGTGGTGGGGGTGTGGGTGTATAGATAATAATACAAAACAAAACAAAAGTAATATAACCCCAGCTGCTGTTAGATACAGTAATATCCGCCCAGTGCCTGTATTACAGTAATATAACTCCCAGCGCTGTATACAGTAAGTATAACCCCAGTGCGTGATACAGAATCCACCCCCAGCAGTACAGAGTAATAACCCACGCTTGTATAAGTCAACACCCCCCAGCGCTGTATACAGTAAATATAATCCCAGCGCTGTTATACAGTAATACCCACCCAGCACTGTAGTACAGTAATATACCCCCAGGTGCTGTATAGCAGTTAATCACCCCGGCACTGTACATCAGTAATACCCAGTGCGTTACAGTAATACCCCGCAGCACTGTACACAGTAACATCCCGCGCTGTATATCAATTAGTCAATATTAACCCGCGCTGTTACAGTAATATACATGACCCCAGCGCTGTATGACAGGTAATATAACCCCCGCGCTGTTACAGTAATATAACCCCCAGCGCTGTATAAGTATAAACCCCAGCACTGTAGTACAGTAATTAACCGCCCAGCGCTGTATACAGAATATTAACCCACCACGGGCTGTATCAACGAGTAACAAACCCCCCAGCGCTCGTATACAGTAATTATACCCACGCTGACAAACAGTAACAACCCCATCAGCACTGTATAATCAGTAATACCCCCTGCAGCCGCTGTTATAACCGACAGTAATATACCCACAGCGCTGTAGTAGCCAGTAATATAACCCCAGCGCTGTATACAGTAATATAACCCCGCCAGCGGCTGTAATACAGGTATAATATAGACCCCCCAGCACTGTATAGCAAGTAAATTATATACCCCCATGCGCTGTTACAGGTAGATATAAGCCCCCCAGCACGTATGCAGTAATATACCCCCAGCGCTGTACTACATGATAAACCCCCAGCACTGTTGCAGTAAAACCCCCAGCGCTGTAACAGTAATATACCCCAGTGTATTTACACACAGTAACATCCCGCTTAGCCCTGTTCAGTATTAACCCCGATTGTGTATACAGTATATATACCCCCAGCGCTGTATACATAATTAATGATAATAAGTCAGATACCGCAATGTATTAGATTTGAATATTATTTTTATATTATTATTGCTTATTGATATGTTTTATTATTTTAATTAATAATATAAAATAATAATTATTATTAATCAACCTGTGATCAATGGTAGGTAGTAAGGGTTAATCTTTTCAAAACCAACCAGTTCCTTATCCGTTACGCACAGTATCTCTAATTCCAGCAATTCCCTGTTATTCACTAACATTGCAGAGACAGAGAATCCTAAACGCAGTTATTTATGAATTCCTCGGGCGGCGCGCCCCGGCTGACCGAATGCTTGACATTCCCAGACTGGAACAGAAACTCATACCTGCCAGCTCTCTCAAATTTCCAGGGACAGGCCTTAGCTGTGATGTCTGCTGATTTGACTTGTGTCTGAAGTTACTTGTTTGTATGGGGTGAAGGGAGAAAAAAAACACAAAACATTGTACAATCTTAAAATTATTACGTTTTTACGCTGGATTTCCCATTAATAGATTAGGCACATGTGTAGCGATAGGTATGCTTAGGGGTGCTGTGGGCACTCTCTGTAGGGACGCGGCTAGGTGTATTAGGGTATTTCAGTTGTGTACAAGGGCCCACTAGTTTTTAACGGACCCGCAAAGAATTTAAAGGGAAACAATCACATTCCTAGCTTTTAGCAGAACTAAATGAACTGGAACTGCTCACAGCCTGTGCCTTTTATTTGCCAAAACGCCTAATTGTTTATTGAGATATTTGATTTCAGATAAGGGGGTATTTTACAGCAATTAGAATGAGATCTGTGCCAAAAGGTGACGGTAAAAGGCACAGGGGCTGGGGTTTTAGCGGCACTGCCCCTTGTGGCCATCAGTGGAACTGCAAGACAGAAATTTAAAGGGACCACCAGCCATCATCGGCACTTTAATGCATGTGATAGCGAAGATGTCCCTTTAAGTTTTAGATTTTAATGAACATATTGCTGCCACTGATTGGCTGTTTCAAGCAGCAAATCAGTGGTGAGAATCCTCGGACTATGAAGGAAATTTTTTAAAAATACGTTTTTAATATTATATAATGTATATGAAAGTGTTTAGGGGGCTCCCTGGGACACATGAGTGTCCCTTTAAGTGTCCTAACCTGAGACACAATCAATTAAAGTCGTCATCATCATCATCATGGCATAACTAAAAGATTTAATTTCAGTATGGATTATTACACTCTATAAATATAAGTCCATAGGCTTATTTGGGGTATTGAGCTGTAAAATGACGAATCTGGGCAAAAGTACACTAAAAAAAAGGCTATTAATCGAAATGCAGTTGAAAATTAGAAATGCGCTTTTATTTACAAAAACGATCATCAACATATTTAAAATTAATGCAACAGATACATCAACACACTTTACACCGGGGATCACTGAAAGTGTACAAAAAAAGCTATTTTTATTTGTTTTAAAATATATATATCTATCTTCTGGCCTATTCACGTATATATATATATATATTACTTACATCTACACAGACCCCATCTAAGTAGACATAACCTCTGTAACATAAAAGACAAAAGCAAAAAAACAGAACATAAATTAACTGCACTATTCTACGTAAATCCTTTAAAATGGTCAAAGAGGGACACTTTAGATTTTTAGGGGTGTGGCCAGAGGTGTGGCCAGGGGTGTGGCTTTACTAAGACCTTTTATAGGTTGTATTTTATTTAGACAATTTAAATATCAATGTATTTATTTATCTGCTGTTTCTATACACATTATCGGGGCTTTTAGGGCTGTAGAACCCTGCGATCTCCTCATACCCAGCAAACATTCCGACCTCCTAGAAAAGAGGAGGCATCAGGGATCCCACGGAGGGACTGTAGGGACACTTGGGATGTATGATTCTTGGTTTTGTACCTGGTTCTGTTGCATTCAAGTAATCAATGAGATGAATTATGTCATCTCACCTCAGCCTTACACCCACAACCATGCTTGGGAACTTCCCATTGCATGGTATAACGAGCTCTCCCTATTCTATTGACCATGTAGGTGGGGCCTCCTGCCCATATGGGTGGGGTTAGCCCTAGACAGTATAGAGTAGGAGGGAAGTGGGCGGAGAGTAGGCACGGTTAGACCCCACCCCCTCCCGCCTGGAGGGAGAGAAGTAACTCGGAGAGACGCAGAAAGCGGTGCTTCACCTGGAGACTCCTGGTCAAACCCAGAGAGAGTCCCCAGGTATATCCACAAATCACTGTTTAGTGAATAAACCCTGCAGGGTTGACTGAGGCATATTGGAAGCCGCACAGCAGCTTTGATTTAGGATGCACGTAATTTATTTTTTTTTAATAAATAATTTCTGGTTGTGGGACATCTGTTAATAAAGAGAATGACATAATGATAATAAAAAATATATTAAAAATGTTACTGCTTCGTAATGAGAATAGACTTTGAGCCAGCTGTTGATAAAGTGACCTTTTGCATTATGACATAATGCAAAAAAAAATTAGGCAAACGGATTGCCTTGATTTAAGGTTGTGGGAACGTTCCACCAGAAATGTTCTCTTCAAATAATGTCCCAATATAACCATCTGTTGGGTTGTAATACTTTTCAGAAATTTCCCCCAAAAATTCTAATAATTCAAGTTTTTTTGCATACTAACCTTTTTCTTTAAGGGTACTTTTATGTCTTCTGGTGCATTGTATTTGGAATTCTACATAATTATTCATTCACTCACTCATCCTTCTCCTCATTCTTCTGAAGACCATGGATGGATCTTCCATTAAAGTGAGTAATTCAGATCATGACCGCATCAAATTAGAGAACGCATAGGGGTATTAATAATTGGAGAGCCTATACCAGACAACCAACAAACTACTCAAGGTGCTGAGGTTAATTACTGGTTTGAGTTTTTAAAATTATTCCTTAAAATCAAGTATTTTATACCCTTCAAGTGATACTTTCTCTGTAAGATTCCGCGAAAAAGGATATTTACAAATATTTACACCCATAGGAGCAGCAGGTCTGGACAACACAACGTTCATTACGGACACAAATGTGCTTCTTAAAGTCAGTAAGAAAGTCTGTCCATCAAGAGGACTTCTTTGCGTCCTCATGTTCCATTCCCCAAAAACACTGACCAATAGAAAGAGACGTTATGATATTTTTAGGAAGTCAGTAACTAGGCGAAGGGATGAAAGTTTGGGCAAAACGACGCCAACTCTACCCCATCTCGCTGGATCCAGTAGGTTATCACCAGGCGCCACCAGCTAGTAGAAGAGCCGAGGGTTCGGTGTCACCACCACCCAATTCTCCATGTTCCTTTGATCTTTTTTGAAATGATTCTTGGTTTGGCAATTCAAGTTTACGGTCTACATTTCTAAAAGCAAGCTTCCGTTCTTTAGGCCATCCTAAAAAAAAATCTAAACACCCTTTTTTAGTTGTTTTTTAAACTTAATACCGTATTTGTCCCGTTATAAAAGTGCAGAAGAAGACTTTTGTGGAAACTCAGTCAGCAGGAGAGGTAGGAGCTCCAAACAATGGTGGAAGCAGCACTGAGTTCAAGAAGGGACATCTCCATTGCCCCAGCGTTGGCACACTAGACTTTCTATCAGGGCACAGTATTTTGGCAAAAAAAGTCATGGCTTCCTTCCCACAGATTTTAGGAATTTGATAAAAAAATCCAGGATAGCCTTTATGTGCTTGGCACCGTTTACCCAGCTTGGAGATGGCCTGAAAGTGCTTATCTGTAACCACAAGATTGTTTTCTTGTAGACTTTGCCCCTGAGAACCATATTCTTTATGATTCAGCCAGTTGCATCATTACTGTCCTCCTCAGCTTCCTCCTCTGCTGTGTTAAGAAGTTTGCCGCGTTCAGCTAAATCCTCCATTTCTACCGGTAGGTAACCATTTCCGACATGATTGGAGCCCATTGGGGTCTCATCAGCAGGTCCAACAATTACGTCTGCCGTGCTCCCTACTCTGTATTGGCACTGTCCGTACGTCTTGGCCTTTCGTCTCTTTAACCAGTCTTGAATGGTTTCCTTGAAGAACACGTATGGGATGGGAAATGACGCCACGACAATCAGACTGATCAGGATCCCTAATGCCCATTGTGGATACTTCAAGTTTACCTCTTCTGCCTGAACATCAAACAAAGAAGAACATTAAGTGGGATTAGTATGCTTAAAAAAGATCAAAAGCATGTTTCCCGCACTCGTACAATCTTATTTCCCCAAAGGAAAAGCCGGCGCAGCCAGCTCTTCTAAAAGCGTTGAGTCTACTATTTCAGAATGGGAACTGGATAGGTGGCCCCGCTCTACAGAAAAGGCATCTACATTTCATTCAATCGCTTCTTCTCCAACTCCATTCCATCTTACATCTTATTCCATTCCTACCCCGGCCTGAAGTAGGAAGTTCTACCACCCAACAGACGTTCTCCTGTTCATACCTTCTCTTGGTTCCAAGACTGGTAGGTGGGATGCATGATGCACATCCTGATTAAGCTTGCAAGCAGAAGTCCTCCCATAGCCAGAATACTGACATACTGCCACATATATTTGTATATTCTCCAAGGACGATAACCCAACATCCCTTTGATATCATCAATGAACCTGGATGTAAAAAGCATAGAAGATATGAAGAATACTTTGACCCGTTGGCAGAAAACCTTGGTGGATCTACATCGTGTTGGACATTTGGAGAGTATTTTTTCTTGGGTTGCTGCTTCATTCAGTTTGGGGAGTATTCTTATTCTATTTTATCGCTCGGTGGCCGCTTGCGTGAATCGTTAAGGGCATTATTTTATCGGTTTTTTTTTTCTACAGCACGTACCTGTCAGCTCCGTATACCCAGGCCACGGCAAAGTTTTCAAAGATGACCACGATGATAAGGGGCAACGTCGCTGAATAGTCATCAAACATGCTAACAAAATAGCCTCCGGCCCTCTGAACAAAGATCAGCCCAGTCAAAAGACCAACTACACAGCACAGTACTGGACATTGAGAAAAAGCATGAAAACGGTTATTTTAGACAACTACGGAAACAAAGGAGTGTCCTGCGATCAAATGTAACTTTAAAATCATGTAAGGAAGATGATGGCCTTCAAATAGAGTTTTGGACAAACCCTTACAATTCACTCCAACCAAATTTAGCCCCTTTTAGTTACCCCCTACCCAGCCATCCTAAAGATCTGCCCCATAAATGTTTTTTGATGGACATGGGGGTTCCAGGCCAACATAATTTCTACATAACAAAATGCTAAAATAAGTTTAACCGCGATTACCCGTAAATCTGGCTTTTCTTTTCCGTAATTGTGGGAAATTATCGAGCAGCGGGGTGATGATTCCCTGCATGTTTCCGAACATAGTGCTAAGTCCTAAATTCAGGAGCATCAGGAAAAACAGGATAGACCAAAATGGGGAGGCAGGCAAGAGCGTCATGGCTTCGGTGAAGACGATGAAAGCCAACCCGGTGCCTTCCACACCCTGATGAGAAGATAGAATAGATGATATGAAACCAAAGACATGCTGAAGATGCTGTTCCACCAACACGGCTAAATATAACTAATTGCAGCAAATAAATAATTCATATAAAAGTTTGCCTATATTTTTTAAGGGAATATTAAATTGCCATGTGACACAAAAGCAGTCAGTGATAGGGTAAGACTATCATGGATTCCATCTTGGTTTCAGTGAAGTCTTCGCCGAGATTCCGTCTTCACTGTTTCTCCAAGACGGAATCCATGATTGGCTTAATAAAAAAATATATATTGGTTATAATACCATTTAAAAAAACCTGTCTTTACATTAAGTAAATTAGCCAGGTTTTTTTTTCCACACCTTGTTCATTTCATCTTCTACTCTGCAGTCTGAAATCCCGTAGTTCTCGAGCGAGAGCTGGCCGTTGGCCTCGTGATACCACTGGCTGTACTCAACGCTCGTCATGTTCTTGACCGGCACGAAGATTCCTGGAAAGGAACCGTTGTCAAACAAGTAAAGGATCTTTCCAAGGTTCCTGATAAAAGAGAAAGTCAGGAAAAATATTTAACTGTAATTAATTACGGCAAGGATGTCAATGAACAGAAATGCTTCCACGGCTTCTGGAGGAGGTGCAGCTGTGGCCATGGTTAGGTCGAGGTGCACAGGTCCACACGACTTATGCACCTTGACCAAACCATGGCCTCAGCTGCACCTGGGGCAAAAAAGAGGGATTGGCACAGATATCTTAACTCCTTCTGGTTTACATGTTGGGAGAAACTCGAGATCTCAGGTTACGAAGTGTCCCAAGTGTCAGATCAGTGGAGGAGCAGCAGAAAATCTGAGACCGTTCCACCACTAAACCATCAGATAACCCTACTGACCCAATGTGGACATGTAATTGCAGAGGAGGGTGAGATCCCATCCATAAAGTTATGGGTCTTACAGCATATTTAATAAGCAGGGGTGAAACACTGTCCCCTGCGGTGTAGGGCATCTCGGTGCATAAGTTGACCTTTTAAAATTGGGCATTTTCGACTAATAATAAGATTAATGGGTTTTCTAAACAACCAAAGACTCGTATTTTCTGGTAGTTACCATATTTTTTTTTGCTCCAGGGCATATAAGTGCAAATATATATATATATATAGGGTGGGTCCCCTCAACGCGGCTTGGAAGGGACCCCGAGATTTTGCGGAAACAAGAAATTACTCACTCCTCAACACATTTCTGCGCAATGACGTTGGCTCGGAATCCCAGCACGGCAAATACGACCAGCGTGGCCAGGATGGAGGTCATGAAGTTGATAAAGGACACAAGGATGGCATCAAAGTGGCAGTTGTTGTAGCGGTCGTTGTAGCTGGAGTACGCAATGATACTTCCAAACCCCAGACCGAGGGCAAAAAACACTTGAGTAGCCGCTTGACGCCAAACCTGTATGTCTCCCCAGATCTCCACCTGTAAGGGGCAAAAAAAAAGGGGTCAGACTCCATCAGACAGCAGATATGTATCTCATTACCCCCAATGACGTCTATATACTTGGTGGTCTACAGGGAGATCTGTTTCTCTATCACTACAGAAGACTCGTACCCTGGTAAGCATTTCGCCATCGACTCAAGACACAAGGTTGTGTCTGTCTGTGTTCCCCACCAATTTGTGATGGACGGCAGGCGAAAACGTAACTTGTCGGCACGTGGGGAATAGTTACCTTTGGCATGAACATGATTTTGATTCCGTCGGCAGCGCCTTCCAGCATGAGGCCGCGGATCAGGAAGCAGAACAGGACCACGTATGGAAATACTGAGCTAAAGTACATCACCTAGAAAGAGACAAAAAAGGAGGAACGATGATAAGTAGTTGGGGATGGACGAAGACAGAGAGGTCTACAGAAATCCAGGGTCAATTGCTCAGGGTGCTCCTCAAACAGGCAACATCACAAGTTGAGCAGGAACCTTGGATTTAATTAAGGTGAGATCATCAAATAGAAGAGTCTTCCGTCTGGGGTGTGGGGGAAGATAATGATGGGTCAAGGAATGGTCAAAGGAAAGCAGAATTGGGCACTTGTCCACAGATGACCTCTGTCATGGGTGATTGCTGGCCCGACCTTTAAATACTACCCCCCCAGCTCCAGCCCTGTTATACCAACGCTGGGTGACCTCAACGATATGATTACAACCACTTGGAACCCAAACATATTGCTGTTTGACGTTTAGACGTTGGTTGGTTCCTTCAGCCTAAAACAAATGTTGGGCATCAAGCGACTGAGGCTCACTTTCCCGGAGGATTTGATCCCTTTGATCATGCCGCCTCCAACCAAGACCCAGGCCAGGACGAGGCACCCGGTCATGGGCCAATTCATCTCCGAGCCTTCGATGGAATCTGTTATGTTCAGGGCGGTTCGGTACCAGAAGAATGTGGTGGGTGAACTCTTGGCACATTCTGGTTCTGCGGAGGATATGAAGGTATATAGACATTGATTCTGTAACAAATAATAATAATAATAATAATAAATAATAATATAATAATAATACAAATGATATTTTTTTAAAAGCACGCTTTTTACGATCAGGGGCATACTCTTTATGACACACCAACGTCAACCGTGTCTCACCAATGAAATGATTGACCTCTACCTTTTATAAGCAGTATGGATTTATTTATGCTGATATTCCGTTATGTTTTGCTTGAATCCCTCCCCTGTTTTTACATTTCGAATCCCCATTCCACCGACCTTCCAGTGTCTGATTTGTCAGCGTTGGGCAGTTCTCCCAGGGCAGAGGATACTGGAAGGAGCTAAACAGGTAGAAGAGACTCCATCCGATGATCACGTTGTAATACAGGGCTACAAAGGCACAGACCTGATAAAAAAAGGCAAAAGTACCGTTAAGAAGAAAGCAGTCATTTTCCTCCTTAAACCCCATGCGCTGTATACAGTAATATAACCCCCCAGCACTGTATACAGTAATATAACCCTCCAGCGCTGTATACAG
>VKOC01000007.1:22466609-22515605 GCA_009364415.1 Spea multiplicata
GTGTTTGTTTGGTTGTCGGTGTGGCAGATCCTGTCCTGATGTGTGTGTCTGGGTGTCGGTGTGACAGAGCCTGTGTTGGAATGTGTGCCCTCCTGAAGTTGTAGTGACTTCAGGGGACAAAACGTTCAAAACGACAAAACGTTCAAGGCCCTGAAATCATTCAGTGGAAAAGTTATTTATTGTTATAATATTTATTTCAAGGATTAGTCACACTCAATTGTGGCTTCAGGCTTCCCATGTTGAATGACCAAGTATTATTTTAGCCCAAGAACAAAAGTATAATTCCATAGCACATTACTTTTGGAAATTATGAATGCCCCCCAGTTTGACTATGTGCTATCTTGTGTGCCCCCCCTATATATTGTTTCTAGAGTCGCCACTGCTCCAACAGCATGGTTCCTATCTTGGAGACAGGAAGTTAGGAATTGTGCAGAGTTTTGTTGTAAAATGAAAGGATTATGCTGATAAATTGTACCATTGTGTTTCACATTGTTGTAATATTTTTACATGAAGACCCCCATTAACAGTCCCTTCTTCTTTCTTAGCACATGGATGTCCCAATTGTATAATCACAATCATATGGGCTTTAAACAATAAACATACCAGAAACAAATAAAAAATGGTGTCTTCTTAGGACAACAAATATGAACATTATTGTATATAGCGCCATCATATTCTGCAGCGTTGTACGACGCTATGGTAACGCCACGCTTCTTCACGCAATACCTACCAGGCTTGCAGTGTCCAGAGACATGATGCACCAAGAAGACCTCACACTTACCCCGAAGCCTACAAACCATGGATAAAAGGCAATGACCAAAGAAGCAAAATCTCATATCTTCAATTATATAATAATAATTATTATTTTTCACCAATTGTTAAGCCATTCAGCTTCATAAAACAAGGATTGGCAACTCATAGGTTAATCATAAGAAACCCATGTATATGTTTTTTCCACCATTAATAAGAAACATATCAAATATAAATTATTATATTTATAAAATAATAACACTATCACTTGAACGTGTTGCTAAAGAGAAGCCCCAAAACCCCTAATAAATAAATATAATCACATATAGTGTAATTAGCATTTTTTTATTCATTTTATGCCATTTTCAGGTTCATGTTAATAAAAAAAATAATTTATCATGTACAGAGTATATTAACAATTCTTCCATAGCGTCACATTTCTATTTTTTTAATTAGATTATGGACACAGAGTGGGCTTGTACAGACACGGCTATTGCTGACTTCTCCTTTAATGATAATAATGAATAAAATATATAAAAATATGGCTGACATAAGTATGTTTCCACATTAGAAAATCCCACTGCAGTGGGTGGGTATATCGACGATGTTCTTTTACTGGAACCTATAGAAAACGATCCTCTGCCTTAAGCAAACAATAGTGCATGTTTTTGTTCTGCTTTAGTGATTACGAGGTATTACGAGGTATTTAAAGAGTGTTTATCCATACTGTTTGGTTTATTTGATATTGGCATCTGATTTTCTGCTCTGGCTTTCATGGGCATTTGTCAAGGTTTACATACAAGCCAGGTTCTAAGAACACCCCCCGAATTTACAAATCCTTCAAAAAGTGAGTTTCTGTGGACCACGATCAGCTAAATAAAGCTCACGGCATCTGGAGTGAGGGTAAAATGTGTTGGGGAACGTGGTTCACAGCTGTGATGGGGCAAACAGTGAAATAATAAATATTTGTGGTCTTCTCACACATTCGTCAAAATGTCCCTTCATTATATAAAGATTTACCACAATTAAAGAAACACGGTGCAGGAATTTTCAGATGGTTATATTTCTCTGCTTAAATCTCCTGCTATCTCCTCTCCTACGTTAATATTATGTAATCAAAAAATATGCTAATCAGCCAACCACGTCAAAAAATATGCCTTGTATCTTCTCTTCATTGATTTACTTGATTTAGAAATATTCTCCTACTTCTTTCCTGAAATAACAAAAAAATAAAACAATGGTTATAGAGATTAACACAATCCTCAAATCTACCGTAACTGCCTTTTCTTTTGTTTTATATATCTATGTGTTTGTGTATACTGCTGTTTAATGGGGCTCTCCTTGCAGTTGCCTTGGGGCGTTCTGCAGAATCCCCCCCCATGTCCATTTGCCTCTTCACCTACCCCCCCAGTTCTGAGTCTCATGTGATATGCTCAATGCCAGTCAGCTCCAGTCCTAGCTCAGCGAGGGGTTCTGGGAGGTTTATTGACACCCCCATATGCATGCACAGAATACAGGCTTCAAGACATACAACCAGACCAGCAAAGTAACCGGTTTAACAGGTTGAACAATGCATGTTACCGTATCTAATATGCATTCTTCGTTGGTAAGGCTGCATGGTCATACCTGGGAACTCTATGGGTTTGGCCCAGCACCGCTTCTCCGGGTCAACTCCTGAATCCTCTGGGTCACAGGAGCGGGGTCTTATGCCCCACCCATTTGCCCTTTAAATAGGGGTGTTTCTTGCAATGTCAATGAGATCGCCTATCGACGTCAGCGGGACCGGCCACCAACATCAGCGGTACTAGCCACCAACATCAGCGGGACCGCACAGTGACGTCAGTCGCCAGTCCTGGCCGCGCCCCCCAAGGGTAGACTCCGTAAAGCCGGAGCCCACAGGTTCCCAGGGATGTGCACGGGACACCGGCATGTCACATTAATGAACTTTGTGTTATATCTTCTCTAATTCCATACATGTTTTACAACACCAGCAATAATTTTACAAACATTGTCAAATTGTCAAATTTCACATACATTCCATTATTGTTTCTCAAAAACATACCATTTGCAATTGTTGCTTCAGTGAATTCACCAGTTTCCCATATGAGCTTCCAAGTGCCATGAGGTAGAACATTAAAATGCTTGGTTGGTACCATGAAAAAGAGGAGATAAATCACATGAGCATATAAAAGATTTATTTTTTGTTAATATATAGTTTGAGGGATATGGTAATCTTACCATGAAAGGCAAAACAAAGGGACCACAAATGCCTGTGAACCAATGAACGTGAAGAAGTCCTTGGCAACTTCGGGAAACGATTTTACTGTTGTAGTGATGGCGTCCCATATAGTCTGCTGTCCTCGGAATGGGCCACATGCTGCTGACGGCTTAATACTACAAGACCAAAAAACCTAGGGGTTTGTGAAGATACTAATGACTGCAGATATCTTTATACTCTGATAGTTCTTGCAGCTAAAACATCTTCCAAGCTTCTACTTCCTGGATAATGGAGACGTCACTTCTAGCGTCAACTGTCAATGGTGCCATCCAGACAGCGACATCTCCTGCTCTCCATGGTAGGTAAACTAGGACCTACAAGTTTCTTTGGTACATTATAGCAAACAGTAAAGGGTCTTTAATTGCTTATGTACTTAAAAAGGAGGTAAACAAATACCCACTAAGCTCTTCTTCCATCTCCATGTTCCAAAAATCCATTTACTATAGGGTCTCCAGGTAAAAGAACATATAAGATAGGAAACCAAGAAAACAGATACTACACTCGTTGTTTAAAGAAAGGACAAACACCAGTATAGCTTGTACCCGACTTTCCATTAGTCATTGTTTAAAAGATATTTAGCTTTAAAATTAACTTTCTATTGTATCTCAGCAAAGCTAAGATATGTGGCAAAAGGTGGCAAAGCAGCATTGTATTGGATACAGACAGCACCAACACCATAAATATAAATACTTACACAAATATACTGTAAAGGACTGGAACCCAAGACAAAGCCAGACCCAAAAGCAGCACAAACAGGAAAAAGAAGTTGGCACTTGAGGCTCGAAACGTTCGTTCGGCTGGCCGGCAATTAGTGAAAAGGGTCAACTGCAAGCAATGAAAAAATCTTTTAAAAAAAAATTATATTTTACATTTTACCATAGTGACGTAATTAATGAATCCTTCTGGATCAGAAAGATTTCATTCACTGCCCAGGATGATACATTAATAACAGAGTAAGAATCGCGAATGTTAGGTACGTGATATATTCTTAATATATGAGCCACTAAGTACAGTATATACGGTCTGTTCTATACGCATATTGCACTTATAGCTGGATGAAGCACAAGGACACTAGGCTTCTACTGGGGACCCCTGGCATAGTTTATGACCCCCCAAGATCAAAATGGAGAGTTCGCACCATTCAGCCTGGGGGAAGTTTGAGCCGAATGACCCAAAAAAGGACAGCACAGAATCTAGTTGGGGTGGGTCTTATTTGGCCTCCTAAACACCCACTACCCCCGAGTTTATACTGCACATTGACCTGCAGAGAAGATCCCTACTGAAACAGATCTGTGAATTATTCTTACCCTCTTCATGTAGAATATGACAAAATATTTAATCGTGTTGAGAAGTGGAAGCATAGGGCAGAAAAATGTTCCTATCCAACAGACCGTCTGTCCGTAGATGATATCAAGGACGTATTGTGGAACCAGGAACTCCTGTTGGCCCCATAGCTGAATAAGCTTGCAAGAGCAGTGATCAATCATCATTCTGTGAAGATAAGAGGGCAAGGAGCATTTGCTTCTAACTGATCTTCTAGATGGCATGCAAAACAAAAACACAGGGACAAGGAAGCTTCTATGGTGTTGAGGGCAAAAAGAAAACCTCTGCTCTAACACAAGTAATATTGTAAGAATTGTCCTCCGCAATACTATCCTGCGTAAAAACTGCAGGTGTAACTGCGGCAAAATAATACTTTCAGAACCTAGGCCAGGATTAGCGTGAAGGCCACTGAGCAGCGGATGGGGTGGTTCCGGAACTGTAAGGTTGACAAAGGTTCCAAACCCAACAAAAAAGGTGTTACATTAATATACGCTGTAGATATAGCTTTAGCCCCACTCATTTAGATGACGGTTAGGATTGGATCCACTCTTACTTTCGGGGGAAATCCACCAACAAAATAACCACTAAGACGGTGAGGAAATCGAAGATCATCAGTTTGTACATTTCCTGTCCCAGACGTGTCTCCCAGCACTGAAACACAAGAATAATCTTGGTCACGATCTGAATAAAGAAGAGTAGCATGTCTAATCATGTTCATGGAGTTATCTGATAGTCTTCTGTGTCAAGTTAATTTTCATTACTTCAGTTATAATATTTTCATTTAACCCATATGTTCTTTTTTATTTAAAAAGGAGAAAAATAACCTAACCTTGTTCTCGGTGTTGTATCCGCATTTTAAGCACCGGTCATCTTCTTTATTCCCGCCGCAGGTAATATTGTCCCACAGAGAATAGAGGAGCATTCCCAGACTGGCCAGACGCAGGAAAACACACCTGTAATGAGGAAAACCCTGGCATGTCTTGTATGTCTTAACCCAGGTCTAGAGAGAAATGTCCACCGGGGAACGTCCAGGCGGTCAAAAAACATACTCAGGGCTTCTTATAAGGTTTTCCTGGATGAAGGTCTTAAGTGTTTTCTTCTAACTGCAGAAGTTCCGAACTTCCGAGCTTTTCGGCGTTACCTCACACATGTCACTTTAGGTAGTCGCTAAGTCTTTCTGACAGATCCACCTGAAGTAATCTAGAATTCTGCGATGTCACCCTGATCGTCTGAGCTATTAGGAACCTCAAGGACATGAATTGAGGGGGAAAAGTCTACCTACCTGATCAGTGTAAACCTGATTTCCCAGCTTAATGTGTACTTCTCCAACTTTATGATGAGGCCGAAGAATGTGGGAAGAATAAAGTTGGCAGCTGTAATGACGATAGAGGGCAAATATCCAACCAGTAGCTCCAGAATAAAATTACCTTTGACTCCATCCTACAACAGAAACCAGTTATATTAAATCAATCTCATCTGGAGCTTCAGATATGTTGATATTTATCCTGGTCTTCTCATGGACCATACTTAATTATCTGGACTATCAATGATATTGAATGTGAGAGATATTGCTTACATAGTTATATATGTACTTATATCATGTGTTTACGAAGGGTCTTACCTTTTTTCGAAGAGATTGGGAGTTTATGGTGGAAAGGTAGATGCAATAGAAAGCTCCTGCGATAAAGCCAATTACTACTAGGTTGACGAGAACGCGCACCGCGTAAATCCCGACCCGCTGGGACGTGGTGCGCTGTGCATGTATTTGCCGCATTTTATCTTCCTCGAGATCAACCTTTAACAGAAAAAAGAAAGGTAATGCCCAAGAAGTGTTGTATCAATGACAGTGACACCAAGAATTAGCAAGTTTGGTAAAGCTGAAACCATCTTTCTATGGCTAACACCGTATAACTCTATACCATTCAAAATGCTTTACGTAGGCATTCTATATTTTTAATACCACATCTGTTAACATTTAAGGGTGTTGGCTGGGCATCAAGATCTTTGGAGCCTTAAAAAAGTCAACCTCATGACCTTCTGCTTTATGTGTTTCTGGCATGGCACATGGAGCAGGAGAAAACATATGGACTACAGAAGGCTACAATCTCAATGGTCCATATGGAATCATCCACGGCAGTGGTTCCAGGAAGCTCCAGGCAATTGTCCTCTCTGCAACTCGGGGACATATATATAATAGCTTCATAACAGGGATAAATAGATGGATACATGACCATGCCTGGTGGACCTAGACACAAATGGTCAAAATTGGCAGAAGATAAGCAGGGTAGGGAATGATTGAACCAGTGGGTTTTAAGTAAGGGTAGATGGAGCAGTAATTATCCTTCACCCATCTATCTTCAGCAATTTCCTCAACAAAGTGGGTTAAATGCAAGTGAATTGTCTTCTGACAAACTAGCCCAGGATACACTCACCTTGAGTTCATACAAGATACTGTTCTTTTTCAGTTTTATGGTTTTCTGGTCCTTCAAGCAGAAGTCCCAGCCTGCAAACACCTTGTTAGTGTAGCTGCTCGCTGTAGCATCCTCGGTTAGCATGCTTTGTCTGAAACTCTGAGCAAATCTAAAATACCAGAATAATAGCAAATAAATGAATCCGAAGATGCATGTTTTACTAATTACAGTAACCTAATTTATTTCACTATTCTACCAACCATCTCCTTAACCGATTGATTACAACGATTCAGGATAAGTCAGGCAGAGTGTTCTAGGAAGCTTATGTGCCACTCCATAATGGTTCTTGATGAAATGTGCCCTCCTCACCATCCTGAGTGTGCCTATAGGATAGACATAGGGTCTCCAGCAGTGATCCAGTAGATTTGCCTATTTAAATGGTTTTGCCTTTTACTCAGGTTGCTAGCTCATCCCTAGACAATGTGGAGGTCCTTATTCCAATTTTAAAGCGGAACATTACCTGATCACCGTCCACACCAGGCTGAGAAGAAAATAAAACAAGGTTGTCGTAAGATACGCCAAGGGTATGTTGTAGAAAAAGGCAGTTAGGTTCACCGATCCGCTCATATAAAAACCATAAAACATGTATGTCAACTCCATGAAACCCTGTAAAATATAAAAACATGTATGCCATGTCAATAAACAGCATCCTAGCCATGAGGACTGGTTCTAAACCGGGGACGTTGAGCTCCAAGCCTCAAGGGTGGCAAACTGTCCATGAATTGTGTATATCTCTGCTTGAAAACAGGTGGACTAATCAATTACATTCGTTTTGATTAAATATATATATATAATATATATTATATATATCCATACATACACAAGAATATACAAGAAGCCTGGCCACACACTGCAGCACCCAAGCTGCCTCTGGAGTGCCGGATGGATAGTCCAAGCCTGAGTAAGTTATTCTTGTTGCTCGTAGCTTGACAGTTTACTGACTTTTATTTTTTTATTATTATCTTTTATTTATTAAGCGCCAACAATTATGCAGCGCTGTACAATTTGATTAGGGCAGTTAATACACATAAAAAATATCAGGAGATGGGAACCCGTCTTGCAGGTGGCCATCTAGCCTTATGGTGCTTTTACACAAAGTTCCTGGCAGGAATGGTGGGCTCATGAGGGCCCCGCACGAGAGCTTAAAATTTAAAACTGTTTTGAGTTCTTATTCCTTAAATTGACTTATTACACCATTACATGCTTACCGTTCCCATCAGGATGTCCATGATCAAAGTATAATACAATGTTAACCCTCGAGTATTCGGATTGTAGTCCAAACACACCGCATTTATCGTGCCTAGGGTGATAACACCGTTATTGGACAAAGCAATACATTTTCAAACAGTTCAAAAGTCATTAGTATCAATATCTTCCATTTCTGGACAAAGTAATGCAATTATTTTTTTTTTATTAAAATTGGCTTAAATCTAGGAAAATGGAAATATGTTGCCAACCGCCATGGTGTCGACGCATGTAATAGTTAAAATGGCCCTTTAAAGGGCAACATTCCTTTAAAATACTGCATATCTCATCTTTCTAAACACTTCTAATAATAGACTATGTTACGGGAACAGCGTTATACTTCCTTGTATGAAACATTCTCATCACGGTTGCTATAGGGAGCCTAGGTAGGGCACGACGTCTATATCAATGTAGAGCCTTAATCTAGTTCTGGCCACCCGCCAACCCAGTCTCCTTTTTGCGATCAAGAACAATGATAGGCACCTACTTAATATATTCTTAACCGGCTCACCACCACGTCTTTGGAGCTTTGTGTACGGCCCGTGTTTGGAGATCCATGGCATGGACCATTCGTGTCACGGCACACTTACCACTGGAGTTGGAAACGGGAGATTGTCCCAGGTTTAATTCCTCAAAAACTATGTTGGGGATCACAATAAATCCACCCACTAAGAGGAAGGTCACGAAATTCATCAAAATGAGAAATCTCAGGAAGCTGAAGTACGACTGAATTCCCGTCCCGAACTGTCCTGTAGAGAAACAAAGCATTGTAAGAACTAAAGGGTAGGAGAAGAACATTATCTATGGGTCTACCATCTGAATGTAAAGCTAAAAACATCATCAGCTATGTTTGGGGTCTGTTTTGCATGTCGTCATAGTCCTGATTAATTAGACGGACAGACCAGGGAGCCCCATCGCCCAACAGAAATCCGTGGCAGTCAAACAGAGATGAGAAGAAGCCAACCACATACATGCTAAGCTAGCTGCTTTGAGGGACAACCTGACAAGGGTTGCAGTTGAAGGACCTTACTGTGTGTACCTGGACCCTAGCTCAAATATCACGTGTGCTCCTCAGCATGAGTTAGACCATAAAGCACATGGGAAATCAGAAAGCAGCAGGTGAGGAACCGACGAGTGGTCAATGCTGAAGAGCCCTGGACCAGGTGACGCTGTGATGTATTGTATGGTCGTTTAAGGCATTTTGTTTTGCATGATTTTATTCATGAACATATTCTTCTGTTTCTATACACATTATTGTGGTTTTTAAGGCTCTAGAACCCTGTGATACCCTCATACCCAGCAAACATTCTGAGCTCCTAGAAAAGAGGGGCATCAGGGGAGGAAAGAGGGGCAGAAGAAGTTGGGGGCCAAGTGGGACTTCCCTTCCTAAAGAGAGAAATATTTGGGAGGTACCGATAAGTCAGAAAGTCGTATAGAGAAGTCTCAGTGATGTCCTACATCTTCCAAGAGTGACAAACACAGAAAATTTGGCATTGAGCAAAAGTGGGTGCAAGGGAGTTTAACAAAAGTGGGGTCAGAATTGACCAGGCAATGGGTCAAAGTGGACAAAGCCGCCAATAAGCCCTCCCTTCTCTAGCATGGTGCTGTGGGCACATGCCTATTTCACCAGTCTGGATTTTTTGACCACTGGCGTTAGTGCTGACCAGTATTGGCTCAGATGTTCATGTAACCCCCCCAGTATACCTCCAATAGTCTGCAATGTTCTTCTCCAGACTTCCATGTACTGGAAAGCTCCAACTGCTTTACTCTTGAACTGTCTGAACTGTCTGCGTCTGTCCGCATTCCAGGACTCCCATCCGGTTTTCTTTGCAATCGTCCTTTCTTGTTTTTTCCTGAAAAGACAGATCAAAAAATATTGGGCTCCATTCCCTGACCCATCAAACCCTTCATTTGAGTTATGGATGGTTGTAGGTGAAAGGTTTGCTATTCAGCTACCTCTCTATTCCCCAAATAGTAATTGCGGGTTCCAGACTTCTAACCTCAATAACAAGTGTTCCATTAACGTGATTAGATTCGTAGTGGTTTACATGAAATCAGTACACCGCACCCTTTGAACTCTTTACTTGGGAGTATGGTGTTAGCTGGCACTCTCCATTTTTAGACGGGTCATCGAATCAAGCCCATTCCTTTGTAAACGAACACATAAGATAATCTGGTAGCCAGAATACAAACAAAGAAGATTTCTTTTTGTTTTTAGCATGATAAATGACGTATACCACAGCAGTGCCGGACTAGGGATGACTAAGTGGTTCTAGCACTTTAAGGCCGATGGACGCCGAATAACGTACATGGCTGCCCGGCGCGAGATTAGGGGGCAGGGTTTTATTGGGCAATTGCCCACAGTGGCCAATGGACATTCCAGGCCTACAAATAACAAATGCGGAACATTGCATTCCTTTACGAAAACTCTGAATATGGAATATCCTCCATATTTTAGTATGGAACGAACCGTCAGTGATGGTGAGTCGATGAGCCAAACCCAGCTACAGATCTTTTTGATTAATTACCTTATTTCTCTCTTAGTTTTCATCGAGCAACAAAACTCTTTTATAGGTTTGTCGTCGTCTTTCTGTAATTCTTGCGTCCAGTTTTGGAAAAGCGCCTCCCTCGGCAGAGATGTCTCCCTCGTTCCACCGCCTCGGTAACGTAAACTCTTATCACTTGATAAACCATTTAAAACAGGTGAGCCGGGTCTCTGCCATGTTACCCCTGCCAACAAATAATAGAAAGAAAAGTTAGTACTTTAATATGTATTCTTTAAAATGTAAACAAAAAAGTAGAATTCATTTCCTTAAGTAGAAGCTGCAGCTCCCCACCTCCTGCAGAGAGTGAGTGGCAGGAAAGTGCTCTTATTCAAACAAGTGGGAGCGCTTTCCACAGATGCGTATATGGGGGTCTTTTTAGACCCCCCCACCACACTTGCCAAGTCACAGTTCTTGTATGGAGTCTATCTCGGGGTGGGCAAAAGGGGGACAATGGATATGGGGGGATTCTTTCAAGGAGGACATCACGTCGTTGGAATGTAATCATATACATTGACGTGTCCCTTTAATAAGCTCGAAACAGACACTGAATGATTGATGATCCGGGTCATTTAAGGAGATCCTGAAAGCACTCGCCGTGAACAATAAACGTCTAAATCCAATGTAGAGGAGCTCGCGAAAGTTTGACGGCCAACTCTCATCAATCCAGTCAACAGAAATCATCTAGGATTCACGCCACAAAATCCTGCCCTCTCTCCAGGCTGCCTCCAAAGAAATCTTCTAAAGGCGCAGTTCCACTTAGACAAAACTTTAATGGTTCCCTCTGACATCTTGAGCAAATGAACCTTAGCAAATCCGTCATTGTTTCCCTGGCTCTGAAGGCTTTAATGACATAGAAACGACACCGAAACTCTCGAGACGCTTTATCGGTTTCTACGGCAGCAGGTTTATCAGCGCCCCGTGTCGCTTCACGACTGAGCTTTCCAGGGCAAAAAGTTACAGAAGAGGCAAACCTGTACGAGATTAAAGATTCATTCCTGATAATGATTTGGGCATTTAACGGCAGTGACGCGTAATGAAGTTATTAAAGTGTTAAATTCAGCAGAGTAGGTGGAACGGCTCCTTTAATTAAGATGTGACGGGAGCTTTAAAGGGGCAGGTATCCTTTTTCGTTTTTTTAAATAGAAAGGGGAGCAGAGTAAAACTTGAAATGAAAATGCGTAGAAATAGCTTATCTCAAGCACTTTAAGATGTCCCTGATATACCGGCATACCCCCTACCGGCTCCTGGTGTTAAGGGGTAATTGGTTCTTCAAGTGGTTCTTCAAGTTTGTCCTGACTCTACTTGAGGTTCTAGATGTACTTACCTGTCCCAAGTGGATGCGTAGAGGGATCATGGAGACCTTCTTCAATACGACGCATCTTGAACTTGGTGCCACCATTAACTAACCGGCCGAAGGCTTCTGGAGCTGGGCTGGAGGAGGAAGTTCAGCTCCTGCACTTGTCTGAGGGGCGTTTGGATTCCAGGCAGTTGGTTAATGATCGCCTGCTGGTATTTACGCCGATAATAAAAGCTTCGAGGAGTGGCTGCGAGAGGAGCTTTCAACGCTACAGCCCAGCGAAAGGCTAAAGGAAGGCGAAGGAGCTGTTCTTCCTTGAGATATGCAAATGAAGGAGGTAAACAGGAATCCCCAGGCGTTGGAAGACCCCATCCGTCCGTCACAGCCGACTTTCGGGGACAAATACTAAAAAGGTGCGAATGCCTGGCTTCAGTTACCATGGTAACAGTCTGATTACAAAACTGATTTTGGATGTTTTGCAACATTTTAGTTACAAGAAAGTTATTATGTGATTTCCCGTTAAATGCATTTTTTTAACATATCCACCCGAATGCTATATAGTGGCCGCATTTTACATAGAGCACTTTAAACGTATGACAGTATACGACAACAATATATCAGACCCTGTACAGCCTGTTGCATCGTTACTTTTCATTGAAATGCTGTTTAAACTATAAACGCAACCTTTAGCCAGGTAGAAATAACACTGCGGTTTATATGAAACTTCGAAAAAAATGAAATTAGTTTAAAAAAAGTAGTTAATGTTATAGAATGTTTACGTATAAAGGCTTAGGGTGCCCCCTAGTGGTTGTTTGCGTAGTTTGGTTTTGTAAAATGTAATTATTATTATTTATTGTTTTATATAGCGCCATCCTATTCTGTAGCGCTGTACAATGGGTAAAACAGGGCATGACAAGTAGTATACAACATAACAATTAGACTTACAGATACAACAGGTGAAGAAGGCCCTGCGCACAGGAGCTTACAATCTAGAGACATTCAATTTCTCACTAAAAAATACTAGTTGTATACCGAATCCACACATTTTTGCCATCGTAGTAACACTGGGCTGTACTTGCCAAGGACTGTTGCTGTGGCCATGTGATATTCTGGGTAACTTTCCTTCTCAAACACCACACTGAGCTGGTGCTTTATGGCAATGCTAATGAAGTCCGTTCCTACAAAGACTTTCATTAGTCAGAGTGTATAACTGTGTCACTAAGACTGAGCCATTCTGATGTTTACCGCAGACAGTATAATAAGAGAGGGTGATGTCTGTCAAGGTGATAAAAGAGCTAGAGAGCTTATAAATGACTAATATGCAGCTACTTGTGCAAAAAACTAGGATTTTTTTTATTAATGAAACCAGCACAATATTTTCAGAAACATATTGTAAAGGGGTACCCTTTCAGGGGTCCACGCGCCGCTCTACAGTTTACTACATTTGATTCGGTTATTGAATATTATGCGCCACATTGGAATGGGTTTTGTCCAACATGCTGAGACTAACGTCTTATTCGGCTCCCGAGGCAGCACCTGATTCTCTGAGAATTGGCACCCCTACTCCCCTTTATGTGCGTTTCCCCTTTGGAAGAGAAAGATCTTTACATATTTGACCAGCAGATGCTATAAAATTGTGATATTTACAGGTGAAGATTAACCCTTTAGCAGTCGAACATGGCAGAAGGGTTATATGAGGTACCCTACCGCAGGTCCCTGTTCCAGCAGCTGGGGCTGTTTCGGGAGAAAGCCCTATTATAGGACCCCCAACACTTTGTTTCGCACAGCAAGAGCAAATACTGCAAACCAGCGAGCACCAAAAGAAAGACTTATAGGGTCTTGAAGGCCAGCAGACATTAAGCACAAATGTTATAGAAGCAAACAGAAGGTCACGTAATACTGTTGAAACCGACCTCTTCATTCTCAATATACAAAATAACTGATGAGTCCCGAACTGTAAGCAGAGAACAGTAAATTCGTAACCCCCGTCATATGACTCAGTTGACAAAAAGCAGAAGGGCTTCATGGCAGGTGCCTAGATCAAAATGTCCGATCGAATTTATTCTGCTGCTTTCTGATTCTCCTTTCTACTTTCTTGCTTTTCTCCAGCATTCTTTGGGCTCCGGGGTCTTTTCATGGCCAGAAGTTGACCAGTGACCAGGAGGATGACGGCCAACACATGGATGGAGAAGTAGGTCGAGCGCCAATAGTGAACAGTGTCTGAGAAGGTTAAGAGGACGAAGCCCATGCACATGTAGTCGTAGGCCCTCATCTTGAGGAACCAATGGACCCAATCAAATAACATCTTTCCAGAGTCAGAAAGATGACGTCTCACTCCAACTTCCATTGCCCCTTCTGTTGCTAGACATAGTGGGATGGTCAGGAAGCTCAGATAATAACCAGGGTGAATTCCATGCCAGAAGGCGCTGATAAGCATGGTCCAAGCATTTCTAACAAAGCAAAAAAAAACAAATAACATTGTTAATTTACTGGAGAAAACCATAAAGATCATATATGAAAATGAAATGCACAAGTTATTATTTTATAGAACAAGTAGTCTTTATAGTCCAAGTCTTAATTGTAAATCACATAGGTTCTAGCTGGAAATGAGTGAGTTCTACAAATGTACACAGCTTTCTGAAGTCTAAACAGGTTACTTCCCATACTATGCCCATATAGCTATACCAAGTATCTAAATCTAGCTGAACAATTCTGGGCCTTATGGTCTTCCTGAATGAGACAAGGCAGCTCTTCTGGACACGCATGTACGGACGTTTTGTAGCAAAGATTTGCTGTTTAGGACGGAACCCATCGCTATGCACTGGTGCCGTGTAAGAGAAGGGGGCTTAGGTGTCTTAAAGTGTTTTCACTTGGCGTGGGGTGGCTGTGAGGGACTTCTAGAAATTATGTTTTATGGAGCAGTTGTGAAAAAATTTACATGACCGATATCGTGTAAAATGTGTTGGGTGTTTAATTACTAAACAGTGAGTTGTGAACGTTCTGTGGAGAGTCCTTCATCTCACTGTAGATATGCATTGAGAAGAACCAGCTCATCTACTCCCAGGAGAAACTTCTCAAGGTCTGCCCATCATCAGTCATAATCAAAGCCATACACTGTTTGTGTGAATAAACTCCATTATGATTTTATGTGCTACTCCTATTGCCATTTAACAGAACAGAGGCACATGCAATGGCCTTTTTTCTCCACAAAAATCAAGCGCCAAATACTCCTTAGTGAAGGTTCTTACCCAAAGACAAAGGACTTGACGGGGGCATTTTTGTAGATGTATTGAGCCAGCCACCACTGAACACTCATGTTCCAATAACGCATTCCGTCCTTCACTTTCACGCAGAAATCCGCTCCGTAGCAGTCAATGTTCTTCACTGTCTCATAGTCGTACTCGATTGCAACTTTTTCTCCATCAGTGGTCCTACGGGGCAAGTTCAAAGAGTATTATGCCTCTAAAATGCAGACGCAATTATTTAAGGAAGCCCGGCCATGGCTACAACTCAATGCTACATGAACTATGTATGGCGTAATAGTCTCATGCTGCCTCATCTAAGCTCTTTGTCCCCCTCCCTTTCATTCTCTCCACTCCTCCACTTTTTTTTAAATATTCATTATTTTTCCATGATTTTTATGTTACCGGATAATGCACTTACTGCATCTTCCCTGTTGGTATGTTTCCCCCGAAATCTACAACTAGACAAAGGCTTTCATAAAACAAAAATGGGCTAAATTAATTAAATAATCATTAGATTGTAACTATTTTAGGCTTCTGGGGTATTAATGTAGGAATGGGGAACTATAAAGAAATATGCCACCAAAAAATGTGATACCCAACCAGGTATCTGCCTTTGCAGACTACAACAAAGTCAGGTCTTCGTGGATCCAGTTGGGGATCCAGGGTTCGTTGTTGGGAAATCTGTTGTGTGGCCAGGAGGCAACATTCAGTAATAATATATATATTTTTAGGAGTTAGAACACTTTCATATTTTAATGCCTATGGAAACAGAAGTACTGTATATAATCACCCCTATTCTGCCTGTTCATCAGCCAAAACATCTTAACCGCCAACTTACATCTAGTAAAGCCACCTCAAAAGGCCAGGGATCCAGAGATTCCACGTACAGTAAACTGACAGTAAATTACGCATGTGATGTCCAGAAATGGACGTTTTCTGGAAGTTACCTTTCTTGTGTAGCGTATTCCACAGTTGGGCCACCTCCGGAACGTGATTTGGCGGCCACAGGGTAGGCGCCAAAAGCAGCAGATATACATCCGCATTCGGAAAACAGCCAAGCTACATAAAACCGCATGCGGAAGACAAAGAATATGGGAACCATGTAGAAGAGTCGATATAAGAAGGCGCACTCGTGGAACTCATCTGTCTTGACGTAGTTCAGAGGGAAATAGTGTGAAACGACAAGGAACAGGGCACCAAAAATCGGAACTGGCTTTAATCGGGAGATCATCGGCTTCCAGCTTGGGATTGACATGGAGTCAGTTTGATGTAACCAGTCATAGTATGTCTTATAGCGATAAAATGGACCTGGAATTAAAAATAATAAATTATGAGATAAAATACTCGACTATGTGAACAAAAGTTGACATCTTCTATAACTGATAAAAGGTGAAGAAACTCTACCATTAAACACTTAAATATAATAAATATTCAGTGGGTTTACAAATGTGAAAAAATATCATCTAAACCGAAAAGGCTCTTTAATCGCCGATGTTCTTGCGTACCTGTCATTAGTCCAATATAGCAATAGCTATAGTAGAAAATCTCGACCAGGCTCGGGATCCTGGGAATGACATTGATAGCAGATGGCTTTGAAAATGAGGTCACATCCTGTTTCTTGTTGCGACAAAATTCTTGCACCTCATTCGCTAAACTCACCAGCTGAAACATATAATGTTCTTATATTATATTCTTAATGTGATAAGTTCGGAAACTACCACACACAAAGTCAGTCCTCAATTCAGCGTCAGTTTAGGTTGTGTTTGCACGTTCAAGATGGCGCTATATAAAACAAGCAATAATAATATTTGTATCCCAAGTATTTTGGTTTAATGATCCCATATACCAGGTTGCCATGGCAACAAGAAATCGCTTCCTGTTTCCATGGGTTTGGCATGGGAGCCCCCAACGCCAACACCACTGGTTAAAAATGTGTGTACGAATGAGTAGGTATGTCACTGTGTGTTAGTATGTGAGTGTGTAAGTATGTTGCTATGTGTGTGTAAGTATGTTACTGAGCGTGCGTAGGTATGTTAATATGTCTGTGTGTTAGTATGTGTGTATGTGAATATGTGTATAAGAAAGTATAAGTATGTTGGTGTGTGTTAGCATGTGTGTCCATGTGTATTGTGTGTGTACGTATGTTACTGTGTGTTAGTGTGTGTAGGAATATTAGAATCTGTGTTGATTGGGGAAAAAAACTGGTTCCTACTTATTTTTGTTTGGCTCCTAAAACCCAACCAAATTTGCCAACCCCTGCTTTAAAGTTATAGCCAACCCTGCTTCATCTACACTAATAATCTTTAAAAATGGCCTCCCCAACGGTAACTATTTCTAAAAGGCTTTTTCATATTAGAGGGTGTTTAATTTTAATATTTAAATAAATTAAATGGTTCTTAATTATTGGAAGCTTGAAAACTTCAATAAATAGGGATAAAGAATAAGTGCCGCCAGCATTCCAGACTATCCAGAAGTAGAAGAAGCCCCCCGCTCTTTCACATGTAAGATCGCTCTAATGTTCTCAGAATGCATTAATGCGTCTACCGAAATCCCGGGTAGTTAAAGAAGCCACCACTGCCCCAAAGGTCCTAAAGTTCTTGTTATTGGCAGCGTTTCTACAAAGATATTTGTAGTGACTGATTGCTCAAATTTCTCAAGTTACCGATAGAAGAGACTTTGATCTGACTTGGCGTCTATCCCAATGGAGTTTGGTTACTTGCTACTGCTCACTGCCATTCATTAGCCGGTGAAAAGGTGAAAATGTTGCATAGGCCTTAAAAACAACAACAAAAAATCCCCTAATACTGATATTTTAGGGTTAGGTGACAATTCTTTGGCAAAGGCAAAATCACACTGATCCATGGTTGGATATGAGTTGGCTGAAAACTAAGGGATTTGTGGTTCTACTACAAGTGACAATATTCGTTGGCTAGTCCTGTGTCATAACCTACTAAGAAGCATAACACGTGTGGCAGTTTTGTGTATCTGTGCGTGTGAGCATGAGTGCATATGTATAAGTGTGTGTGTTAGCATAAGTGTTAGCATGATTGTATATGTATTAGTGTGTGTTAGCATGAGAGTATATGTATAAGTGTGTGTTAGCATGAGTGTATGTGTATAAGTGTGTGTTAGCATGATTGTATATGTATATAAGAAGTTCTGTGTGTTAGCATGATTGTATATGTATAAGTGGTTGTTAGCATGAGTGCATATGTATAAGTGTTAGCATGATTGTATATTGTGTAAGTGTGATGATTGTATATGTATAACAAATGTTACCGATGATTGTATATGTAAGAGTGGTGTCACCAGAGAGATATATGTATAGAAAAACGTGTTGTGCTTAGCATTAGTGTGTGTATAAGTGTATGTAGCATGAGATTGTCATATAGAATAGAAACAAACACAACGAGCAAATAGTGTTAGCATGATTGTATAATGTATGAGATCAAGTCTGTAGTAGTTAGCATGAGTGGATATATGTATAAAAAAAAAGCTGTGTGCTTAGGCAAGATTGTATATTTATAAGGTGTGTGTTACATGAAGTGTATATGTATAATGTGTGTGTTGTTAGCTATGAGTTTATATGTATATGTATACGTGTGTGTGTTAGCATGAGTTTATATGTATAAGTGTGTGTAAGCATGAGTGTATATGTATAAGTCTGTGTGTTAGCATGAGTGTATATGTATAAGTGTGTGCAAGCATGAGTGTATATGTATACGTGTGTGTTAGCATGAGTGTATATGTATACGTGTGTGTGTTAGCGTGAGTGTGCAGTGTTTGATTCTGAATTGTAACCATATATCACTTGACTGCCTACAAGGATGACCTCTAGGGGTGCAGATAAACAAAATTAAGTGGAAAAATGTAAAAAAAAGACCCAGTTCTTCTCTGTGTTAGTAAGCAGTGTTTTATTCAGAATCACCACTTACTAATACAACATGGGGGTCAGTGGGTCCCCACTATACACTATCTTCACTATTCAATCCACGCAGACCCTACAAACTCCACACATGCCATTGGCAACAATTATATGTGATGTTTAATTAGTTTGTGATTGTCATCAAATCCTGCTTTTCATTAAGGTGGATTTATTGATATATTTCATGTATGAGGTTAAGTCCATTCCCTTTAGGACTAGTTGGGTAATATGATAATCAAAAGGTGCAGCAAGCAATTTAATGAATAAACGGAACCCACCTTCAGGGTTAAGAGAAGCTGGACGGCATTAGTAAACGGAGTGGGAGCTGGAAGATCAAAGTAAGTCACTGTCCGGAAGAAAAGCAGGTAGGAGAACGTCCAGCCAAGCGCTAGGAAGTGGCAGGATCTACAATGGAGGAGATACACGTGGAGTCACATTAATTAATCACAGATTAATAACATATGTATATAGAACTGTGTATACGCTGCTTCTGAGATGTAATCCCCAGAACCGGGCAGACCTGCTTACCCAGAGGGTCTAATTAAAGTTGGAAGGCATCATAAGAAGACTCAACTAGGGTCTCGTGGGGTCAGAAAAGGTTGGCTATGTCTTATGTAGCCAGAAGAATATACATTTTTTGTTGTATTGTTCTTAATTTTGAGATACATTAGCCTTACACTTCAAACGTTTGGGGTCACACAGATGTTTTCATGGGAAAAATGGAAATTTCTGGCTGTAACACAATCGTAAAATTGTATTATACAAAGTAATCTTCATACCTTGGAGAGACTTTCAAAATGAGCCACGTCCCGAGAATGGTTATAAGAGAGTGAACAATGTGAATGTTACATGTGATAAGGGTGAGCAGCACCCCCACGGCCGTTCCTCCATATCGCTTCACGTGTGGACCTGCAGGAGGAGAAAAGATCAGCCCCGAAGACTTAATAATCCATTCATTAGCCATTCAATGAAAAAGGGCCAGTGCTCGGCAGCCACAGGAGTCAGGAGCAGGCACGCACCTGCAGCAGGGTCATGTGACATTGGATCACGTGACCCCACTCAGCTCCCGCACCATATGGACCCAGTTGATGGACTCGATGTGATTCCTACTTGCCATGGTGACCCAGTGCCCAGTCCAAAATGAAACGGCTTATTTTGTCTTGATATGAAAACTCTCTTTTTCCCTTTTTGTACGTTTTTTACTGAATTAGCCTTATTCTTAACTATATATTATACTCTGATGTACTGGTTTAGAAAATATACTGGTCTCCGACTGTATCTCCTAAACACCCAGTAACTGTCACCATCACAGATTTCATCTTGTATTTAATTTAAAGGATTGGTATTATATGACCTTATAGGAGCCGCCATCTGGGGTAAAAGGCGACATAACCAGTATAAGTATTTTCCGTTTGCGATGTTATTTCTGTAATAAGAGAACTCACCTTCTGGAGAGATAAATATTATATATTTATCGCTCGCCGCTTACATATTACACGCCGATTCGGGTTAAACCGATGCATTCAGCTTGTTTTCTACTCACTTGCATTCTTGAAGAGAAATCCCAGCGGGATGGAAGACAGTAAGATGGCGAGGTAGGTCAGCTCCTCGGGGGACATGCTCGCGCTCCTGGGGCTATAAGAAGACGTTATCGGTATCAGGAAGTTACGCCGGCACGCGGTTTATTCGTCTGGAAGCCTTTCAGCGATCGTGACGCGCTCTGCAATCTATGAGCCGATATCTCAACCGGATCTTTCTGCGTTGCTCCGGGGAATGGCTGGACTGGCAATGACGAGGGGGCCCCGGCACCAGCGATATATGCTGGCCAAGGCTGACTATGCCTAGGGGCGGCAGGTCCAGGGGGGCGGAAGTCCACCTCCTGCCAAACTGGGGGGGGCAGATCTCCCTCTTGGGCCACTACCCCCCCCCAATCCTGATATCCCGCTGCTCAATGGGTCAGTTACAGGGGAGATCTTTGGTCTTCCTCGAAGGCATTAGAAGGCCCTATGCATCTTTACCCATGCATCCCATACAGCGCCGGGATATGACATCATCAAAATACGTCGTGCCTTTTAATGCAGTGCAGGCGCCGACGAGGAGAGGGTGGCTGAGGGTGCTGCCACAGGTCGGGCCTAGGTAGCAATGATAAACAAGTCACTGCCTGGCACTTTAAGGCCAGAGGCCGCCTGACGACTCCTAGCGCCACAACCTCTGACACGGCCACTAACCGCATCACTAATTAACCCTTTGGAAGTCTAGCGGAAGAGAGGACTTTGAGCTTGTACCGTGATGACTGTGGCCCTTAATGTAGATTTGTCTACTTCCTGGTATCGGGTGCATGATATTATTCCTCACAGCGCTTTCACACGCATAAATAATTATCACAGTAAGTATATATGTGACTTTAACGTATATATCTCTTTGCACCAAGGTCGATACAGCGCATGGTTATCTGTATCACAAACTGCAGTCTCTGGAATCCGTTCTCTGCTGTAATTACATTCATTCCGATTATGAAATTGGCATCCGGATGAGCCGTGCCTGGCAAACACTGGCCGGAGGCAGGTGGAAGCCACAGGTGTGATCTTCTGCAGTGTTAACGCATAAAACGCAAGAGTGCGACAGCTACGGCGCGTTAAACCATGTGTGTGTGCCCGCGCTTTATGATATATGATATATATATAACCTTATGTTATCTTTATGTTATGTTATCTTTATCACCTTTGTGCTCATTATATAATGTATGCATATATACATACACACACATATATATATATACACATATATATATACACACACACATATATATATATACACACACACATGTATACTGTATATACACACACACATATTTGTATTTATATATATATATATATATATACACACACACACACATACACACATATATATGTATACTTTATGTACACACATATACATACATACATATATAGATACATATTGATGACTGGAGTTCTCAATGCTCCAGTCTATACTGCACACTGCTGATCTGTATTCTATACATTGTAACTACAGCCCACCGCACTGCTCATCGCTAGGCACTCACAGGGTTAATCTGATAAACACCCCTATATGTTCTCAATGAGTACACATTGTTTGGGTGCCAGAAAATAATTCAATATACATATTTCCCATAATTCCCCTTACCTCTGGCTTTTTAATTAGAAAGCGAAACAGCTGCAGGCTCTGATTGTTTAATGAGAATCATTCATTAGACGTTCGGCTCAACAAGGAAATGAGAAGCTGCTGCCGCACCCCCTACGCTGAGGATGGGATGGTTCCGCCCGTTTCCTAGTGATCTCATGAGCCACACCTCGAATATTGAACGCTGATTGGCTAAAGCTTTGCCGTTACTCGTGTCTAATTGGTGAGATTCCTGCCACTCATATTAGAGGCGGGGTAACTTATTTGTACGTCGTGCTTGCTGGTTAACGCTTTCAGTGCAGCCAGGGGCTTTGGTGATGCACTTTCACTGCTTCGTCAACTCATTACATTATAATTCGAATTTAAGTCTAGTCTAATCCTATTTGGTTTGGGATATACACTACATGTTGGGAGAAGAGCTTGCAGTCTAATGTGTGTACTTATAGATGTGTACATCTGTGTATGTGCAAGTATGGAGCAATGGCGATAAAAAGTACGTGGTTGGATAATCAGATAAATTCTACGCTGCCGCAGCTCCACGTCCCAGGTTTAAATATAATGCGAGGGAGTTTTACTTTACAGAGAGGGTGGTAGATAAATGGCACAGCCTCCCATCAGAAGTGGTAGAGACTTTAGACATACATGGGATAGGCACATGGCTCCTTAATGTAAGGCGAGACTAACGACTGATTAAGATCTGAGCGTTTACATCAGGATAAACCGGCTGAATGGGCCTGATCTGCCGTGCCGTGCCCTCGGTGGTTGTGCCCGGTACCCGCTCAGTGCCATAGGCTTACCATCTGGCTCACCTATATGCAGGCCCACCCACCGAAGCCCCCCATTTGTAATATCTTGTATAGAACCAGCCGGAAACTAAAGTAGATTGCGCCATTAATACCCTTCTTCTTCTAAATGCCTCAATTACATAAATACAGAGAAATCGGTCACCCAGAAGTCTCCCCAGCCGCCCCCCCAACCACAAAACGAGTGTCGCTCTTTCACGATTTCTTCTATTTTTGCTTCTTTGTCACATTAAAATGTTCCAGACAGGGGTATCAGTGAATCATGGATGTTCTAAAGACCAAAAAGTTGCAACATTTGTTACATAAAAACAAAAGCTGTGTTTACAAACTATATTCTGTAAACAAATACATTCTTCTTCTCAGAGCCTTTAGTGAGTCTCGTAACTTTCTATGGATGGGGCACCTGGAGGATCTTTTCACAAAGGGTAAAATTTTCTTGAAGAAACTCTAAGTCTCTCGAATTCACCTGTTTGTCTAGCTGCGTGTTTTGCGGTCATCTGGCGAGTCTGGTTGTTGAGTTTAAATCATTGCGGGGTCATTGAGTTTAGATCGTTCCAGGATCGTTGAGTTTAGATCATAGAGTTTAGATCATTGAGTGAGCATTGAGTTTAGATCATTCCAGGATCGTTGAGTTTAGATCATAGAGTTTAGATCATTGAGTGAGCATTGAGTTTAGATCATTCCAGGATCGTTGAGTTTAGATCATAGAGTTTAGATCATTGAGTGAGCATTGAGTTTAGATCATTCCAGGATCATTGAGTTTAGATCATAGAGTTTAGGTCATTGAGTGAGCATTGAGTTTAGATCATTGAGTGAGCATTGAGTTTCGATCGTTCCAGGATCATTGAGTTTCGATCATAGAGTTATCATTGAGTGATTATTGATATGTAGAAAGAAACACCGCTTACACAAATCTGCCGAAACAGCCCAAAGTTTAGCTCATGGTAGGATCATTGAGTTTAGATCATTGAGTGATGTCTGAATTTAGATCATTGAGTTTAGATCAGAGAGTTATCATTGATTCTAAAAAATATGCATAATCAGGAACAAAAACAAACAAATCATACACATAACCACAGTGTAACATACAAACTTTGTGTTCTATACATACATTATACACATATGTACATTCTATGAAGTCCTTCCTCCTGCCCCCAGACCCCCTCCCAAAATCCCCCGAAGCCCATTTTCCAAACTTGGGACCTCAGCTCTTATATCCTGTGCTGGGAAACCTAAACCCGGCTTAAAATTAGCATTTTCATTTAATCGGGAAAGCAACTTTTGTGTCGCGTTATCGCTCCTTTCGCAATGCCTGTGCCTGTTTTTAATTAAAAAAAAAAAAACTTTTAGATTTGTAAAAAAAAAAAAAAAAGAAGAAAATTACGGTCATTTAAAAAAGCATGCAGCGCTGCTATGGCAACGGTTTTATTTATCTGCTGAGCTGTTTGAACACGATCCCAAGACGTTTGATGAATGAGATAAACAGGGGTTTGGCCACTCAATTTTCCGGAATATTATACATTAAAAAAAAAAAACATGAAAGGTTTAAAGGGGATCGCCTACCTTTTTTTTTTTCCACCGAGAGAGTGGTAGGTGAGCAGGGCAGCTTCTCAGCAGAGGTGGTAGAGGTTAATACAGTGAGGGTATTAAACATGCATGGGACAGGCATATGGCTCCTGGATCTACAACAAGACCAACGAATGATTAAGGTTTGAGTCTTTACAGCAGGAAAAAAGGAAACAGGCAGACTAGACGAGCCCACGGCTGGCCATAGGGCACAGGTGGCAAATGCCACTCCATCTCGTGATGCCGCGTGTGGTCAGCGGCTGGATATGCCCGGCGGCCGTAACTGGGAACTTTCTAGATGAGCTGCCCCTGGAAATATCAACCCTTTAATAGCCCACCATGAAGATTGCATGGAGTGACTTGCTAAATGGGTCTAATACCGGTCCTCACGGAAAACTCTACTTGTCATTATTTAGAAATACACTTTTGTCACCTGAATTCAAGCAGGGATATCAACCATAACAAACTGGTAGCAAAAGTCTAATGTTAATAATCAGCACCTGTAATTATAACACAGAACATAATTAACACGAGCCAGGATAGCGGACCCCGGGCATTCATGTGCGTGAAGGCTACTTATATATATAGTGTGTGCTTTTATTTGTACATAATAAATATTTGTCCCTACTTACACATATATATTTAAAACGTATATATATGTTGATATAGGGTGACATATTCATAGGTTTAATCTACTTTTATTAACTGCAGTCCATCTTTAATGTAAAGCAGCACATGGTTGTATTCCTAATTTAAACCAACCAAAAAAATGGCTAATTTCCTGCACACTGGGAGACGCCGCAGATCGCGCATAGTCACGTTCGCTTTATTGGGTGGCGGGCGGCGCAGAGAGGTGACGTAGCAGTGGGTGGGATTTCTTCTAGCTGTATAAAAAGGAGCTGCACGCGTTTGCTTTCTCTTTCCGTGCGGCGGCCCGGTAGGTGACAGGGGTTTGCGGGATGTTGAAAGCTGATTGCGGCCTAATCCTAACTCCAACCACGAGGCCTACAGTATTAAAAAACAAAGCCCTCCCCCGATTGAGTCGGATTCTGGTTTGCGGAGAGACGGTCCCTGACTGTCACTGTACAGCGAGCTGTCGTCCTTTTTATCGCTTCGTAGCCATTAGCCCCACCTCGCTGTTTTTGGGCCTAGCTGCCATCTGTATCGTGGAGTTCTAAATCCCTTTTTCGTTCCATTAAGAATTTAGGGCGTTTATGGTGACGTGATTATACGTATAAATATATATATGCAAATTTAACAAACTATATTACTAGTTGTCAATAGTTAGAATGTTAGATTAGTTTACTGATCCCAGTATTGTTTCCAGTAAATTCTCTCAAGATCTGCTAAGACTATATAAGGCTTTATTTATAGATAAAATGTGCATATATTGGAGCTCCTATCAGTGGGGTGTCCGGTTCATTGAACGACTTGCATAGATTTTCTACAGAATCTGACCTTTTTGGTTCTCTTTTAAACAGACGCCTAGATCAAGATGCCCGTTGCCAGAAGTTGGGTGTGTCGGAAGACATATGTCACCCCGCGTCGTCCTTTTGAGAAGTCGCGGTTGGACCAGGAGTTAAAGCTCATCGGTAAGTCGTGGCTTGAGTAAAAGCTGCCTCCTTGATGGCCACGTGGCGACGTATCGTAACTTATTTAACCTGCTCTTTAGGTGAATATGGGCTGCGTAACAAGCGTGAGGTGTGGAGGGTGAAATTCACTCTGGCCAAGATCCGTAAAGCTGCCCGAGAGCTGCTTACGCTGGATGAGAAGGATCCCAAGCGTTTGTTTGAAGGTATGTCCATCTTGGCAATCTGAAATTGGTGTCACCTCTGTTTCCTTGGTCCCTGGGTTGCTGTGGTCCCATTGGGTGTTCTCTTGTCACGGTGTAGAGTTGAATTGTAAGTTTACAATATAACATTTCATGGGCTACTGCATGATCCGCTATTCTTTCGAGATAACCTAATGGCACAAACCTTCTGTGGGTAGACAGATGGGGTTTCGTCATGGCAATGAAAGTGACTTGTGACAGCTTCAGTGGCGGGGTTTTCAATAAGGTGAATGTGAATGAATGAGTTTAGGGTGAAGCATGACGGGTCGTCCTCCTCAAAGGACTTCTGCAACTTACGGCTGCATGTCAATAGTGAGTTTGTAAGCAAAAGTGGCTTAAAACTGAGCTTCTGCATTCGTGGTGGTAGGGTGAAAGTTGAAGAGCTTCTGGATGAGGTATCTTTGACATTCCTAATATTTTAGAGGCCAACATGATTGTGAACAGGCTGGTGTCTCAGATCTTGAGACTTTCACTGACAGATCAGTAAATGTCAATTATCCTTTAACGGTGAAGGCTTCTTAATATAGACTTCTGTTAATAGTCAACTGAACAACTAATTGGCTGGTTATCTTAAGTAACTGACAGGGAATGCGAGTGCTGGATTGATGGTTTGAATGGCTTACCGACTGTAGTCCCGATCTCCGTTACTGTCTGTATACGGATTCCAGCTTTGTAGAACTCATCAGACTCTTATTTTCACTGTTTACAGGTAACGCGCTCCTTAGGCGACTGGTGCGTATTGGTGTGCTGGATGAAGGGAAGATGAAGCTCGATTACATCCTGGGCCTGAAAATTGAAGATTTCTTGGAAAGACGTCTGCAGACGCAGGTCTTTAAGCTTGGTTTGGCCAAGTCCATTCATCATGCCCGTGTGCTGATCAGACAGAGGCACATCCGGTAGGTGGCGCTTAAATCTGCACTTTTTTTTTACCCGTCTACAAACGTGTCCGATATTTGCAATGACTGCAGTTACTTTGTTTATGTGCCAGAATGCGAGAAGGGAAGCATGTTGGCCCTGTGTAATGTCAAGCATTGTGCAAGTAAATGTTTATCGCGTAACATTTTCCAAAGAATGAGTTAATATTCCAATGAAGTCTGTTGTGACAATGTACCCGGTTATTGTGCCTTTCTCGTTAACACCATTTTTTAGTTCTGAAGATGTGCTTTTTGGTGTCTTGCTAGCTCGTGGAACAGCCCTTGAAATCAAAGGGCTTATGGAGATCTGACTTCATGCACCTTATGGTCCACTGGTGCTCATCTGTGGCTCCATATCACGGTCCACTTTGTGGACATGGAGACCATATTTCAGCAAGGTCACTTTGGCTCTGTCCATACACCTTGTGAATGGGGTCCAGCATACCTCTCCAGAACGTGGGCGGCCCTTAAAGGGAAATGCAAGTTGATAGATTTGTATAGAACAGGTAACTGGTACTGAATTCCATTAGTAGGCTGAATGAAAGCCAGTTAGATAACAAATAAGCATTGTTAAGCAACTGGAGAGCAGAAGAGCTGCTATAATGTGTTGCCTATGGATTTTCGGTTGTCAAATGGCGTCTAGAAATTTGCCTGATCCCTGAACTGTTATCTGTAATTAGCGTCAGTTGGTGTCTCATGATTGCATGTGCTCAAGACTGTCATTCAGTTATTAATGTGACCCTCCAAACTGGCTCAAAAGTTTCTGCACAGCAAATGGTCGCAAAAAAAGTGGAAACTGGTTAAATTAGTTGGTCTTCTGACTTTTTTCCCCCCTCCATTCAGTGTCCGCAAGCAAGTGGTGAACATCCCATCATTCATCGTGCGACTGGATTCTCAGAAGCACATTGACTTCTCTCTGCGCTCACCATACGGCGGTGGACGTCCCGGCCGTGTCAAGAGAAAGAATGCCAAGAAGGGCCAGGGCGGTGCTGGCGGTGCAGATGAAGAGGAGGAGGATTAAACCTGCTGTAGAGTATCTAGTTCTGGATTCAGGATTGGCTACTTGAAACATAAAATAAAACTTTTTGATCTAAAGTGTCTTGGTTTTGTGAATGAAATGGTAATGTGCTATGTACTGAGCATCTTTAATGGTTAGTGTCTGTCTGGGGGGTAGTAGTCTGACCTGATGTGACCAGGTCATCTTAGTTTTATAGTCAGACCTGGTCTAAAATTCAGGGTCGTCTCATAATCGGACCTCAAATAAAGGACCGAGTATAAAACTAAGATCAGGATCCCCTGCAGTGCTGCAGGGGACCCGGATCCACCTCGGCGGCTGCCAGCGCTTCCTCTGGGCCTTCTATGACAATGACCTTCCCATGCGCCATTATATAAGCCCCAGCTGAAGTTGTCTATATGAGTCATGCAGACAAACTGGCTGCCCCCACTAGACACCAGGGAATCAGGAGCATGGGGGGGCTTGGGCACAGACTGGCATTTAGGGGGGGCTATGTTAAAGGTTTTAATAAATATGGAAAAATTGTTTACATGCAAATTAATATTGGTAAAACTTTAGGGTTAGTCTTATATTCAGGCTCCCCTTCTTCCTTAACGTAATCACATTTTGTGGGGTTGTCTTGTGATCGAGCAAATATATTACTTTTTACAAGTAAAACACATTGGCCATGTATGTAGTGGAAACGATCAACCACTTCAGTCATTACTGTATTTCTGCTAAGCCTGTTTGTCACAGAAGATGGAGAGATCATTATTGTGAATTGAAACATTTCTTTCATATAATCAGCTTTACATTAAAACTGAAGATCCAAAACGAATAAGGGTGGAAACGACGGTCCCTATCGTGCATGCTGACTTGGGGATGAAAGTCCTTAAATAAACCAACAGGTATTAAGTATTCCTCTAATGAGTCTGTTTACTGGAGCTGAAGTGGGTCAATATGTAATAATGAAGTTTGTGGCCCAAATAAATGGGGTCAATGGACACAGGTCTCTGCGATCCTTTATGGGAGACCTCCAACAATTGCATGCACGGGAAATTCCAAACCCAAGTCATATTAGTCATGTAAATCATGGCGATGGGTGAAGGTTTGTTCTAGAGAGGAGTCTCAAGTGATGTTACTCGGTTCTTGACTACCTGAGCTAAATGTCATCACGATGTTGGCCTCTGTTACTGTGCCAGTTAAGCCTTTATTAAGACAGAGGACTAACGTGGTTAACTAGGAACTCAGAAGGGTCACGAAGCGGTATTGCTACGCTCCTCACTTCCCCTTTGACTATGGCGCGTGTCCTGTGTCAATGGAACCGCATCCCGCAAATGGGGATCCAGGTAGCCAGGGCTAGAAAGTACTTGGGTATCCAGGGTGTTCACCTTGATGTCAAAGAATTTTAAGTGATGTATCATCAGTAGCTAAAAGTGCCTCTAGCTTCTAGACTACTTGGGTCCAACATGGAGGAATCATGTATAGAGTACCATTGGCGAGGATTTTTTTTTTGGGGGGGGGGGTGTCCTCTGTTGCCCCTTTCTGTGGATACCTATGACGTTATTTATATACATATTGTCATATTTTGCAGCACTGTAAAAATTTTAATAGAAAAAAAAATATGGATAAAGTATATCCGTGTTGCTAGGCAAAGGGACATTGTCTCAATTTATGATATCATACTCATAATATGTGTTCTACAATACACAGTATGATGTCATAACTGCTGAATCAGAATTGTCATTTTCTGTAATTGTGTTTGTTTTCTGCACTAATGTAAAGATATCTGTGTCTGCAGATGGCGTTTCCAATAAAGCAGTCATTTTTTTGAGGTTTTTTTGTGTTCTATAAGTCATCAAATCCTTAGTTACTACAACAAGAAGGAAATATTATTTTTTTATGGTTCACATAGGACAATTTCTAATTTCCTGTGAAGTCTGCCTAATTGTTTGTCTCCATTGTCTTCTGTGCAGTTTTAATTTGCTTAGTGGTGACGTGTACTCAGAAATCCGACAAGTCACCGTCACGTCAGGGAAAGCCTCAAGGTTGGGTCATGCAATGTCTTCCCATAGTGGATTTATTGCCAACTGGCTTTTTTTAATATATTGGGTTTTTTTTTGCAATTGGGCTCAAAGCATCGATATTTTGTGTGGCCGCCATTATTTTCCAGCACTGCCTTAACCCTCTTGGGCGTGGAGTTCACCAGAGCTTCACAGGTTGCCACCGGAGTCCTCTTCCTCTCCTCCATGATGACATCACGGAGCTGGTGGATGTTAGAGACCTTGCGCTCCCCCACTTTCCGTTTGAGGAAGTCCCACAGAGGATCAATAGGGTTTAGGTCTGGAGACATGCTTGGCCAGTCCATCACCTTTCCATCTGGGACAATAGCCATGCAGGCAAATTTTACACAGTGTGCCGCATATGGTCTGAGCACAGACAGGCTGACCCCCCACCCCTTCAACCTCTGCAGCAATGCTGGCAGCACTCATACGTCTATTTCCCAGAGACAACCTCTGGATATGACGGTGAGCACGTGCACTCAACTTCTTTGGTCGACCATGGCGAGGCCCGTTCTGAGTGGAACCTGTCCTGTGAAACCACTGTATGGTCTTGCCCACCGTGCAGCAGCTCCGTCTCAGGGTCTTGGCAATCCTCTTATCGCCTCGGCCATCTTTATGTAGAGCAACAATTATTTTTCCAGATCCTCAGAGAGTTCTTTGCCATGAGGCGCCATGTTGGACCTCCAGTGACCGGTATGAGAGAGTGTGAGAGCGATTACACCAAATTTAACACACCTGCTCCCCATTCACACCTGAGACCTTGTAACACTAACGAGTCACATGACACCGGGGCGGAGAAATGGCTAATTGGGCCCAATGTGGACATTTCCATTTAGGGGGTGTACTCACTTTTGTTGCCAATGTGTTAGACATTAATGGCTGTGTGTTGAGCTATATTTGAGGGGACAGTAAATTTACTCTGTTATACAGGCTGTACACTCACTACTTTACATTGTAGCCGAGCGTCATTTCTTGAGTGTTGTCCCATGAAAAGATAATAATAAAATTTACAAAAATGTGAGGGGTGTACTCACTTTTGTGAGATACCGTATATGACAAAAAGTTGTGTTTCTTTTTGTTAGAAAAAATCTAAAATAAAACATTGATTCCTAGTTTCTCTAGGAAGTGTCGTTGATGTACCCATACTTTGACCTTGTGTTCATTTACATTGTACTGTTCTAAAAAATGTACCATGTATGTGACGATAGAAGAGTTAACCTTCTTAGGAATATTTGTGGCTTGATTGTGGAATATTTTGACAGATTGAGTAACCCGTGCCAGGAATAAATGTGAGAAACCTGTTTTTTGAGGTTCCTAAACAGTGTTGCCCAATATTCAGTATACAATAACATGTTTAATAGCTTGTTTAGAATACGTACCCACCCCATTAGTGTTTCCTCATTTAAATCAACACCACAAGGCCAGGAAACAGATGTGGTGAGTGGCGAGACACTCATCCCTTCCAGTCAGTCTGGGTGCTTTTAATGACATGGCGAGTTCCAACCGTACCTACTCAACGGAGCGTGCACTCGCTGTCAGCTGATGTGATTCACCCATCTCCACTATCCATTATATCGCCACCATTTTTGTTCTGAACTCCAAGTATGGGAAATATACTGCGGTTAGATAGACTGGAGATGTTTATTGCTGGTAAGCATTTCCAGGTACAGTAATGTTATGAAGGGTTAATACTGAAAAATGTAGTTTTGGAGAGCTTTTCCTCATTGAAGAAAAAAACATTATTGCACATCACCTAATATTTTTATTATTATTATTAATATTTGAGCTCAGCAATGTGGTTTAAATACTTCTTTATCACATATGTTTATCCCTTGTTTATAACAACTTAGCTCATTATCCAATGAGTTCTTTATAGTTTAAATTACTACCCTTAATGCTATGTGGGTACCTTCTGGCCCCAAGGGGCGGGGGATAAAGCCAGGTGCCCCCATTAGCACCTTGCATCTCCCCAATATACCCACTGGCACACATATGTACACACGCTTACACACTCATGCTAACACACACTCTTCACACCACTTACACGTACACATCCACGCTAACACCCAAACACACATACACATTCATGGTAACACACACATACATAAATTCTCATTCTAACATACATACATAGGTACTCCTTTGGTTTCTCTTTTGCATTATGTGGCCCAGTTACATTATTGTGAGCAAATTTGGACTGGCCAGGCCAACTTGCCCATTGTTGCCCCAATGCATAATAGCATACCAGTGTTGCAGATTAAGTATGGACTGTTGCTTTTAGAATAGTCAATAGCTAAGGCTGCTAAGCCATTCCATCTGGTTTATGTTGCAGTTTTCTGAATTGAAAACTGTAAGGAACGTTATTAGAACCATTTGCAACAGGATCTTCACAGTGGCCTACTAAAGGGTTAATACCTTAAAAGTCTTAGTTCATAGACAAAGTTGTCTTCTGCTGGAAAGATACACTTGTTGTCTGTGGTCGGCGGATGATGGGAGTTGTAGCTCTCAGCCGCTTGTTTGCCAGTACTTTAATGTTGACGGTCAAATCGACCTTCCATCTAATGATGTGTCATCCTACCTCATGGGATTTTACAAGAAAGGCCACCTCATTGTTATTTCCAAAGTCTACGGTGATCCGAGAGAAACATTTTCTACAGGAAATAAAAGAATTTAAAGTTTTGGGATTTTTACGGTCTGGAATAACTGTAGTATAATTAAGTTTTTTCTTTCTTCTTATTGGAGTGTTCCTTGAGTGATTAGGCGCTGGCTGGTATAGAATTTGAGGGTTTCCTGTGCATTTATGGTATATCACCCCGAGCCAAAGGAAATAACCCCTTTCAGGCCTTCCTGCCAAAATCTGCCACTTGTAAATAAGACAGATGTTGTATCAGTGAAGGCCGTGCCTTTTCCCCACCCTCCTCTTACATCAAGTACAAAGGGTTTGGCACGGGTTCAAGAGTTCCCAGCATTTGCCTGACTTCTCAGCAGGTCAGTCGAGGACTTAACCCTCAGCGTTCTGTATTAAACTACTCGACGCTCGATGTTACGTTAGTCATTCCTCAAACAGTGCTTTTGCTTGTTTCGGGTAACGCAGCTCCAGGGTCTGTTACTGTCCGTTTTTCCGACAATCCTTGGCATTTCTAGAACTCCCTTTTTCCAGCACTGCCTCGGGCGATAGTCATGCGCGTTAGAGTTCGCTAAAAACTGTTGCACGGAGTAATAACAATTGAATGATACATGGAGGGATTTGGCAGCTGTCCATCGAAGTGCTTTAACCGTCAATTAGCTGCCAAGGTAAGTATCCTTGAAGCACATACATCAACACTGCGTTAACATGTAGGTAATCGTAATTCGGAGTGGATTTTTGGCTAACATCATCCGCTGCATGAGGCTCTTCACATGATTGTTCCCTTCTTCTCATAATAAAGACGCAACGTCAAAAAAACAACAAGAATTCCCCTTTCTACCCTTCCATTACAATACCCTATTAGAAAACACGATTGTCGTTAGGGTGCCTGTTAACTCGGGGAGGAAAATCCTGGAAATTTGAGTTAAGATGTGTGATATGGTCAGTATATATGACCAGTGCTAGTGGTCATGGAAGCTACCTTAGAAGTTCTACCAGACGTTGGTCGAGATGATGCTCCTTGGCTTAATGGTCAGCGATTGAACCTCAAATCCACATCTGTTAGCAGGATAATTATACAAAGACGCCCCGTACTGTTTTATAACTCCAGACCGGTCTTCTCTTGGTCTGGAAGAACCAACGAAGTACAGATTGTTCCTCACCTGCTGATTTAGGAATGTCTTCATAAGCATGGAGAAAGACTCCATGTTCAAATCATTTTAATTGTGGACCTCAAGCATAATAAGAACAAAACATCCACAGGAAGTCAAAAATAAGATAAGATTAAAAAAGATAATAATGCAAAATTTAAAAATAAAGTAAAAATGAAAAAAAAAATAAGATACTGGAGCTGGGAGTTAATCAGTATCTTCTCTGTCGGGATTAATTGGATCCACATGCTGTTGACTTGGCTTAGATTTTGTTCGCAAAACCCAGTACCTACCCATAAGAAAATGAATCAGAGGCTAAGTTTCGGACATCTGGTCGGTTTTCCATTTGTTTTTTTTTATTACTTTCTTGTTTTTCTCTTTTTCAAATGGCATCTCAAGCTTTTTTAGGTTTCTGCCCCAGGTGTCGAATCATATTATTAAAGAAATGAAGGCGGGTATTCATTTTTATTCTATTTAATTCAGAGTTGTATGTACTTCTCCAAAAATGTACACCATCAAGATTTTATTGTCTTTTTTTGCACATTTAAGTTCTCGCTTTCATCATATTTTCGCATAAAAAAAGGCAAAAACAAAAAAAAAACAATTTTCCATACAATTCTAATCATATATCGCATTCGTATCATCATCCGGTTACAAGTCTGACCCTAGAATGTACGTGCTTTAGGGGCAATATCACAGAACATTACATACCCCAAACGGGACACATATACAATTTGCATTCACAACCATAATGTCTACTTGGCAAATTTCTGAATCAATGGCTTTAAGCCTTAGAGTAGCCACTTTACTTACGAGGGGAGGAAAAACAGTCTATTTAGAGGAAGTAGCATCCTCACTTATGTCAGACGATATATTACAAGTAATAACTTGGTTTGCCTGCCCAATGGCCTTTGAACCCATTTAAACATCAATATTTTTCCAAGGTCAGAGGGCAGCTCGGATGGATACCAAACAAATCTAACATTGCAGTAATGTGTATCTAGGGGATATGTTAAGTTACTGCAAATCGGTTTTCGGTAGAAGGCAGTTTGGTTGCCGGAATAGAGTGAATATATTGAATGATGCCATTTTAACCTCCATCTATACATCACTGTATATACATAATAATATATTTATTTTTTTATATTTTTATATTTAATTCCCATGTTTTATTTATTTTTGTTTACATATCCCCATGTCTCATGATCGCACAAAATACAAAAACGTCCATTCTGTCGTTAAATATTTGTCTTGGAAATCCCCGATCCGCATAATTACCGCGACACAATGACAGTATTAACATTTCGGAGGGTTGAGGGTTCATGCCTAGACAAAGCAAGCATTTCGTTTGTCCCACCGTTTTTTTTTTAAGGCAGAAATTATTGCTTTTGTGAACCAAGCATTTGCGGAATCCCTACAGTGAATTAGTAATTGTGAAATGTTACTTTGTGTGTTCGTTTAATATCACAAAAAAGAAAAGCGATCGCCTCCAAATCAACACTCAACGAGTAGCCCTCTGCTTACAAAGTTAAATTCTGGACCCGATCTCATGAGAAGGAAGCACTGGGAGTAAATAAACAGAGATTGTTACATGGAAGTGGGTTTATCATCTGTTACCGGATCGGTCATCTCCATATAAGTTTTCTTCATTTAACAACGCTCACAAAACGATGACGATTTGTTAACAGTTGATTAGTTATTGCGCAATCACCGCTGATCAATTCAGAAAGCATATTAGAAACATCCTACAGCTTTTAAAAACTTTGCATACTTTTGTTCTCTAGTTTTCACAAAGTACGGTATGTTATTTTTTTTTATATGTTATTTACTTGCTTATATTGGCAACCCATAGAAAGTTGTTCCTCCACTAGAACCTGAGAAGTAAATGGAGCTTCTGGACCACCAGCAGATACCATCTATGGGATATAAGTCGTAAATACCATATTTTAAGTTCTATCCTACACCTGAGTATATTTTTGTGAATTCTCTGAGTTACTGGTAATTCTTATCTTGTTATCAAGAATCTTACAAATGGAATCCCCTTTATTACCCTCTTGCGCAGGGGAATGACCTGGAGTCTCAGAATGAATCTCTTCTCCCCTGGGACCAGTGCCAGACTGGCGACGGCCAGGCGGCCATGGCATTTTAAGGCTGGTGGCCGTCTGATGACGTCAGTATGCCCGACAGCTGGATATGTGCGGCCGCACGCTACTTATTTTATGGTCACGTAGTGTGCAGCTACATGGCCCAGTACCCGATCTGCCGATGGAGACCAGGTAAGTATGAGGGGACGTTGGCCAGCGCCCTACCAGCATTTGCTCGCTGTGCCAGATGGCTAGTCCAGGCCTGTCTGGTCTCTGGGTCAGTTTCTTCTTTCTCTGGGAAGGAAAGCGCTATTTAATCATGCCCACCGCCCGGCCAATTCCTTCCCACTAAAGGCTATCCGGGCCTAGCCCCAACCCTACATGCAACCTACATGATAAACTATACCGAGAAGTTCCTAGGTATTCATATCACATTAGCGGACATGCCTGAGGTCGTATATGTCTGAAGATGCTACATGCCTCAGTGTAAGCCATTAACAGTCAAGATTTAGAGCAGTCATAACGTAACAGTCCATAAAGTTGGTAATAATTTTCTTATGTGCCTGGACGGGGCTAAAGTTCCTTTCAGATTATGCTTTCGCTTTAACATTCGTACATATCCAGATTGAAAAAGTTACTTCTTACAGTTCTAGTAATTCCATACAACATTAATTTTTACTACCCTAAGGAGCTGTAATGTTGTGTTTTCAATCTTTCACGGCTCTCATGCCATGTATGTCTATACGCGTAGCCTTCAAACGGCCCATCTGTCTACCAAATGAAAAAAAAGCGCCATAAAACATATTTTGTATGATTTGGTGTTCCTGCCAATAGTTTTAATTGGTTAAAACAAAATCAGGGAAAAGTTGCCAATTGTGTACAGCCCTGCCAAAAATGTTGGCCAAGTTCCACCCTTAGTAAATTTATAAAGACAATCCCATAATTTAAATGTTAATTGTGAAACAATTCTGTAATCAGAAGAAAACATCCTCTAGCCGCAGAGCAGACAGAGGCTTGATATGTACGGCTGCGCGCTACGTGACCACCTATGTCATCAGGTGGCTGCTGGCCTTAAAGTCCCAGGACCTGCCACAATCGCCAGTCATTAATCATGCTTATATAAATAGTACTCGTATGTAAGAGTTTTTGGCTGGTCACTAGAATATTTGGGATGAATTATGTTGCAGAGGAACTGTAAGGCTCTGATATCCAAACTCATGTCCAGATTGAGAAAACAATGCAGGCAGAGCAAAGGATGAGTGCTACAACTTCTTAATTGGGTGGCAATAAGAGTCCATCATTGGCCTTGGTCCCCATCTTTGCTGCCGCTCACATGCCAAGTCCAATGCTTTAATGTGCTGCTGTTGGGTGGGCTCATCGGGTGGTACGCTGCGCTAGTGCAAGAATGTAGAGTGTGGCTGCATGTACGTCACTTATCAGCCGCTGGCCTTAAAAAGTGCCGGGGCCATTTTTCATCCATAGTTGGAAATTGGTTCCAGGGGCAGCAGTAGGGGACATAATTTGCGAGAACATTTTGTTTAATATTAACCGTATCAGGAGGTAAGAGCTAAAAAAAATGTCAAGAACTAGAATTATGAAAATTGACATTAAATCACATTAGAATCCATCAACAAAATAATTTTACTGTACAGCTTTTAAAATATTATTGTGAAGTTCTAGTTTACTTAACATAAATCTTTAGCTAAAAGGAATGCGTATTAATGAGTTTCGGATACTATGGACAGTTCTAAGATTTAGAGTTAGAATTTGGTTAATGGCATTAATAGTTACTAGATTAAGAGTCAGGGTTTGGTTAATCATTCTTAAAAGTTATTAGCTCAAGAGTTAAAATTTCATTCATACTAAATAATTATTAGATCAAGAAAAATTCACCATACTATAAAAAGGTCATGTTATTTATCTTATAACTTTTTAAAAAAAAAACTTGAATTAACAATAAAAAAATCACAAAATGCTCTCTGTTAATAACGATCATAATTAATACGAAAAAAAAAATTTTCAACTGCACTCAAAAAACTTCACAGTAATAAAAGAAGAAAGGTGGACCATGTCATAAAATGTAATATTTTTTGAAAATACATATATTTTATAAGGTTTAATTTTGCAAATGAAAACTAAATTATAAATATTACACAAATATTTAACAACTGTTAAATAACAGTGTTAAGTGTTAAATAAATAATATGCGTGTATTAGAAACCCACCTTCTGTGTATACCATGGGAGCAGCCATCTTAACTTCTGTTCTCAGTATGATTTTTATTCCCCATCTCTCCCTTTTATTGTTAAGTTGCTGATTGTTGCTGATTGGTTACAGCCACAGGGGTTTCCCGATGCAAAATAATCAATTCCTTTTAAACCAAGTTTCACCAAAACAATTAAACGACAAAAAAAATGTAAGTGATAGGTCATTTTAATAAATATACGGTAATTAGCTATGGTAAACGCTGTAAAAGGTGACATTTCCCATTACAATGTATCCGACTAACATTTTTCTTGGTTAAAAGAGAAAAAAAATGGAATTATGTGGAATCGTCTTTGGGTCTGTTTATTTTAGTTGCAAATGACTTTTTGTATTATAGTCTAAGGTTCATAAAGAGAGACAGGAACGTGTGCGTTCATGTTAAGTTGGGGAGGCAAGCCATGTATTAGGATGGGGCTAGCCATGCATAGGAGTGGGGCTAGCCCCCAAAAGAAGTTAAAGGGGCTGGGAGAGGACAAGACAGGAGCTAAACACTAAATGCTCCCTCACATTTACCAGAAGATCCAGTAATCAACTGGCTCTGTTGTGACCCATGGGTTATTGCAGGCCTTGTGAACCAATAACTTTTGCGGGTCTACAGAAGCCATGTAATCTCATAGGCCTACCTCTCCTGGAGTTGTGTCCTAAGGATACCTGAGTATGTCCCTTAGCCCTTTGTGGGAGGTGAGTGAGTATGGCAAACCACTTCTTCCCTTGTTCGGAATAAGAAGAAACCGGCCCAGAGGCCCAGGGGAAGCAGGGCTTCTCCTGGAGACTCCAGGTCAAACTTGGAGGTCATTAGAAGGTTCAACAGGACTCATGTAGGAGCATATGGACATTTTTTCTTTCTGTCATCCTTTAAACACATTGTATTCCCAATGAGCGGTTCATTGCTCAGTTATAGCCTTGAGGTTCTATATCTTATACCTCTGTGAAACATTGATAAATTTGCGTTAGTAATAATAATTAAAATAATAATATTAATAATACAATATTAAATTTAAAAAGATCAATACAATAGGATTTCAACCAAAGTTAAATATAATAGTGTTTCCAATGTCAATATAAATGGGGAAATTATACCACTGTGAGCGTGAATTTGGGGAAACTGGATCTCTATGGGAAACCACCCATTGGTCAAGGATACCAGCACTGGAAAATTTATGGACGCAACAGAACCTCTTGGGTAACAGAGATGTCAGTCATACCTTTGGCCTATGGACCTCTATGATTGACAGTCTTTGAATCTCACCAGACCACTCATTTATCCTAAATCACTTAATAAAATATACTATTGCATGTCTGTACATATTCTTGAACAAAAACATGTCCTAAAAGCAATTTTCAGAAATGTCCACTGTTATGTCTGGTAACCCCATTTGTTCCAAAAGTGTATTTATCTAACAACTAAAAAAATGGTGGTCCTGGGGACCAAAGTAGTGATTATTATTGATCATACATATCAGGTTACTTTTATCTATGGTAGCATAGATACCATAGGACCCATTAATTGTTTCATATAATGGGATAGCTACATAGTCATGTCATTAAGAAATAATGGACTTGTTGACTTCTCTGGGCCACTAATCCACACTTTTAAAAATTCCTACCCCCCCCCCATAAAATCCTGTCTATCACCATGTGTATTTTAGGAAATAAAAGTAACGTTCATTTTGGTATTAGACTGTTCCCTGCATTGCTATGAATTCCTTCAGCATGTTTCTGATGTTTACAAAGTTAAACAGTTGGGCTCAAAGATACTCTTCCTTTTGTGTCTTGATTTTTAGGGATCATTCGATTAACACTCGGTGAAAAAGAAGTCTCATTATTTTCTGAAGGCATTCCGAAGTACTTTGGACACAGGAAGATCCTCCAGGTTGCTTCCTGAGCCAGATGCTTCGGAGGGCATATTTGCCACCACTGTCCTCTTGCACAAGTACTGTAGGGACACCACTTTGCAATTCAGTGGCTGTGTTAGCATTAGAGGAGCTGGCTGATCCTTCCCTTCTATGTAGCACAAATTGGAGTCAGATTCTCCAGCTGCTGTAAGACGCATGTAATGTTCAACCAACTTAACCACGCAAGGGAAGGTTGGTGGGCTCTCTCCCCCTGCTACTGTCTCCAGGTAAAAAGAAGGGCCTTCAAGCTTAATACGCAGGTTGGTGATTCCAACAGTTGTGCGAAGGCTGAGGGTGAAAAGGTGGTGATGATCTGATGAGTCTCGAATCAGAAAGGATCCCACAGGCTGGTCAGATAAAAGCTTTTTAGCTTCTGCTCCGGAGAGGGTACTCCAATAGTAGCCACTGGCTTCCAACCGTTCTAGAGCAGTCTCCACCTGTTCGTAGTCCCCACAGAAAGACTTGTAGTGGTAGGATAGCTGGGCAGCCTGTGAGCTCATGGCTGCAAGGACTGATGGTGGACAGAGGCAGCGATGAAAGCAACTCCAGCGAAGTGTGACCATCGTCAGGCTAATCAATCCAGATTGTTGCTACCACTGGGAATGAAGATGGAGCTGACCATCCAAGAAGGAAGACACTGTCTGTAGTACTCTAGAAGAATGAAGAATCAAGCTTCTGGAAGTATGAGAACTGAGGATGCCGAGAACCTGTCTGGTGGGATTCCATCACCTGTATCCATACACACGGCTCATCTGGAAGGCAAAGTTAAGAGCCTGTAAGTTGAAAATAAAATACACAAGAACAGCGCATAAAGCCACATGATAAACTTACTCGAATATTATGTTCTAACATCTTTATTTTTCTTCCCTTAACATAGATAAGAAATACGTTATTATATACGTCTGCACTAAATATCATGGAGACTAAAATTAAAACCAACGCAACAAAAAATATACAAGCACATAAAGAATAACATAAAAATACAATAAATCAAGAAAAGTTAAAGTACATTAAGAGACAATCCAAATTGTATCTTACAAAAAAAGCCAATTCAAAGAAGTTCATCAACTGAAAAAAACACAATAATTGAATTTACTAATGAGTAGGACTGCTATTAAATGTAAATTATGTGTTGTGGCCACAATACTGTACTAAAGTATCATGTTGAATGTACGTATGTTTGTGGGTTTGCAATATATTATGTCATTGCATGTGGCCGAGCATATCTGCTGCCCCAGATCTGCCGCTGGATCTGGGGAGTATGGGTGCAATGGCGGCCAGTGGTCCATTGGGCATTTTCTTGGTGTTCCAGTTGGCCAGTCCAAGCCTGGCTTAAATATATGTATTATAGTCTCATAATAAATATTGTATGAAAGGTAGTTTTTTTTTAATTATTTTGCTAAAATGTGTGCAGAGACCCCCCCCCCCCCAACACTCAATAATCAAATACGGAGGGTTAAATTCCCCTTTAATATCTATCTTTTATTTAATGGCTGCATTATACTATAGTAAATCCATTTACCCGCAGACTTGCAATTTTATCCTAGCGCAATAATTAGGATTCGTACGGTGCTGTGATATATCTTTACAGATCGTATATGCCCGATGAGCCCTAATGAAGACTAAAGTCATTTCAAGTATTCATATATAAAGACAGAATTAATTTAGATCAGAGATGATGAGATAGAATGCAATTTCTAACCGAAAAGGAAATATTACAGAGGGGGGCAAATTGAATTAGTTATATCCTAATAGGTTTACTGCGGTTTATACGCTAAAAAGCTTTCCTATAATTGATTTCTATATTGATTTGCATTCTTATTTTTGTATCTTTATGAGATAATCAAGTGAGATCCAATTTTGAATAACAGACAAAAAAAATAGACTACAGGGAAATCATATGCTTATTAAAAGTTGGCTGTGGGGGCTTAGGTTGGGTTCTACCGATTATTAAAGAGCGATAAATAATGCATCCTATTTCATATCTGATATTTTAGGCTAAAATAAACTAAGGATTAACTGTTTATATACTACCAAAAGTCAAGGCAGTTTGCTCCTGTCCAAGGTTTGTAAGTCACGCAAATAAGTTTGGGCTCCTGTTGGCCGAAGACATGTCCCTGCGTGTAATATACCGCCCACAAGGCAGTTCCACCACTCGCTGGGCAAATGCTACCGGCAGGGGGTCTGCTCAGACCCTTCGGCACGGCAAACCCTGCCATTGATTTCACCGCGGCCACGAGGGAGCTTTGATAGAGGTCTGCACTTCAACAGCACGGACCTCCATCGCTTCTCCACCTGTCTTGGTCAGTCAGAGGAGATCAGAGGATCTCCCCAAAGGGTTCTTGGGGTACGTATAACTTCCAATGGAAATACTTTTGTCTGTTCCTTATCACAATTTGTATCAGAGCCTGTACAGACATTTTAAGAGCAACTGGATGAATACATAATATTCAGGGATATTATTTTTCAATTATGGGGAAACAGCCTCTTGATCCAAGGAGAGATCTGACTGCCATTCTGGGGTCAAGAAGGAATTTCTTTCCCCTAGATATGGGAAAGGCTGAACTTGATGGACGCAGCCTATGTAACAATGGATCTTTGATAGCCGTTTGCTTCACTGATTCTGTGAAAAGTAAAAATGGACAGTGGGACGCCTGGCTCTTCAAAGACTGCAAAACAATCCCAACATGAAATAGACAACGTTTCTATGCCCTATTGATTAGTGTGATTTTTCTAAGCTGACAGGTCCATTTTAAAGCTTGTAAAATTGACTACGCAGACTTGTAATCTATCTTCGCAGTTAGTCTGCTGGTAGCACTTATTCTAATTATCATTAGAAAATTCTCACAAGCCGTCATCTTTATTTATGTATTATTTTCGGGCAAGGGTGACATGACTAATGTGTCTGCCGATTCAAACCGGTTCCACAATGTTTACAAGGACTGTATCATACATCAGCAAGAGAAAAATCAAAACGGTGCACTGGGAAAAACAATCTGGGTTCTATACGTTTGGGAAAAGTGGTTACAATGTGGCAGGGTTAATTTGGACTATTTTGATCTATAAATTAATCCACGATGGTGGATTCCAGGTTTCAGGGCACTTTGATGCTGCAGCAGAGACGGTCTTGACAAATGTGGCATCAAGCAGGATGACCGCTAGATACAAGGACATGGATGGCCCCTATGGACACGAAGGCCCATGTTTCTTTAATGCGACACTCCAACCATAATCATATTCACTTTAATTCATAATATGGCTCCTCGTCCTCTTTAAATTTGACTTTTGTCAATGCGACTCTTGCAAATCCATGGGGAGGTCATGAGAATTCCTCATATGAATTTGCGACCCAATTCCTTGGCTTTCAAGAACTATGCTTGGTCTGTATTCAGCTCTGGCTCACAAGAGATTTCCAGGGGTCTAACAAGACCCCTTACGCCTGTGCGCACAAAGCGCCCCCATTGCTTTTAGTGGGAACACTTTCCTGACGGTTATTAGCTACCTCCCACAGCCAAAACCGGCACTGAACATGGATAGAGTAGAATGCTGCGGATCTCAAGATGCATTTTTTTGCAGGTGAAGGATGCGCAATAAAATACCTTGACATTAACATGCATTCTTCTTTGGCAGAGCCACATGGGACATTGGAGTGTCCCATTTTATAGGCCCAACAGCAGCCACCAGCACTAAATACTCTGCTTCCCGCAAACCACCAGACACTGTGAGTGTGAGGGAGAGAGGCCAGCAGAGTGTAGCCTCAGACTGTTAATAAATACGCGTCTAATGGGGACGGAAAAAAGAAATCAAGAAATGGAGGAATAAAGTCCCGGTGTCATACATGGTCTTTTCCATGAATATACTTCTAGCATAAATACCTGTCAGAAGTGGAATAATGCCTGAAAGATACCGACCCATTCATAATTGCTTTTCATGCACTCGAAGTTTAGCGGTATTTATTGTCATTTTTTTCCTCTTCTGCCTGAATATAAACTCAACCCTCAAGGTTTTGAGCTCCGACTGGCTTTTAGGTTTAAATCCAGCGGTGCTACAGTCTACAGACTTCAAATATATTCATTTTCCTTTGTTTAGAGCTTCTTGATCCAAGAAGAAATCTGATTCAAGAAGGATTTTTTTCCCACCAATAAGAAAATTTCTCAATTGGGTTTTTTGCCTTCTTTTGGATCAAAAGCAAGAAGGATCGGTCGAAGGGTTGAACTTGATGGACTTAAGTGTGTTTTCAACCTAAATTATGTAGAGTGAATTAATATATTTTCACCTTTAAGGTACTTGATCGCTGTGCCAATGTTGATAATGTAACAGGTGTGGTAAATCCTAAAGAGAAAGTTGGGGCAGAAAAACTATAAACACCAGAATTGGGAGGCGCCAAGAAGGTTTGCGGAACAGTGGGCGGTCTTTCTCGGGTTGCGGCATGTGAATGGCGGCGGTCAGGCACTGTACCTGTGGGTCCCGGTAATCCTGCGCAGTCCCACAAGGCTGCCTTCTCGCTGCTCCCTTACAGTGTCTCCTCTCTTGCTCCACCCCGCATCAAAACAGAGTCACGTGATGTGACGTCACTTCCTGTGACTCCGCCTTGTTCCTGGGGGGAGCAAGAGAAGAGACACTGTGAGGGGGCAACTCGAGGGCAGCCTTGCGGGACTGTGCGGGAAATCTGCAGTTCAGGTAAGGAGGTGGGCTTAATTGGCCACAAATGTGGCGGGAGCGGGCGGGATTGGCCACAAATGTGGCGGGAGTGGAGAACACACACTGCAGGAGGGGGCGGGATTGGGCAAAAAAATCAGCGGGGGCGGGATTAAAAAAGCCGTCCCGTGCAGGGCTCTAGACTAGGCAGCTGGTGGTGCAGAGCCAGCCTCATCGATAACACAAGGAAACATGTTATGAGTATCCATACAGACCCTCGTGAGGACTAAATTTCCAAAATGAATGGAAGAGTTTGAGCCGGCTCTTTCCTCCATTCTTCACAAGCCAAATGTTGGCCTTGAGCCAACGCTGGCTGCCCAACTATAGCAAACTTGAGCAGGACCCTGTGCCATCTAACCATTACATTTAATGAATCTCCATAAAAGACATCACTTCACATCCACTCATACCATGAACGTCTGCTAAAAAAAAAATGTAATAGAGATGAATCACTTCCAAAATAAATGAATAAGTCAATCCCGTATTGCGGGAATACTGTAATTAAATAAGCAACAATACACTATTGCCTTAAGTCAGACATTATGTGATGTATTATGTCATAAGGCAAAGACTGCTTATTCCCAGAATTTAACATCAGTTATCTATATTCTGATTTGTTACACGCTTACTGGGAAGTGCTGTTCAATTAGTAGGTAACAATCATCTACATTTTTAAATACCTGGGCGATTCAGCTACTTCACAGCAGGAAGAAGAGAAACGGCGTTTATTAATGTCGTGGTTACATTAAAAAAAAGCCTTCGCGTTGATTTATGATTATCATCTCCTTGTGTTTATTATTATTCGGAAAGATTGCCTTTGTTCATTATTCATTTGCATTGTTGAGTCTGTATATCCTTTATGATTAATACATGTTAACGTGCTGTGTTCCAAGCAAAATCCCACGGCGGTACGAAATGCCCTAAGCAGCCAGTCCTGTGTGCATAAAACCACAGGCTAAAGGGTCTGCAGCGAGCCTACGAACAGGGGGGCTTCCGCCGGCCCCTGGCGCGCACAGCAAGTGGGTACGTGACTCCACAAGCAGCCAGAGTTTCCTGCCACGCCGTGCTTCCTTTAAAAGTGGAGCGTTGGGATATGATGTCATATATCCATATCTGGGAATGCCCTGGCCACCCCCTGAGCCCCCCTTGCTGGATGTGTGTAGAAGGTCCCGCTGACGTCGCAGGCACACCATTTTTGGAGGGAAACTAGGCTTAGTGGGGTGCCACAACCCTGCTCCCGCCACCTGGAGTTTCCTCGGGGTGACCCGGAAAAGCGGTGCCAGATACGGTCATATCCCGAAGCCCACTCGAAAGGACAGCTAAGGTAATTGGCCATAGAGTTGGCCCTGTGTGCTCAGAGGCCTTGGGCAATACATTATATAACCTCCAGTGGGAGCAGAACCTGGAGGGGGTAATATGAGGGAAAAAATATCTCGGCCTACCGCCAATAATAAACAAAAATCACTTTTTACTGATTTCAACTGGATCCGTATAGTCTGCACTAAAAGCTACATAATGAATTAGGGAACAGCAAGAAAAAAGTTGGATTTATGGACCTGAAGGAACCATACCTTGTTTGCTTGTTCAGCCATCTATCCCTGCACCCCTAGGAATTCCACATGCTACACTACAGTCTCCGACACATAATGTCCATCAGGCCAACTCACCAGTAGAGGTCCAGCTCTTGGAGATGGGACTTCCATGGTTACAATCTTTTTTTTTTTTCCCCAAACACTGTTGGGTGACATCTTACTCTGTCCAACCCAAAGTTTAACGAATGCCTATCAAGGTCTTGTGATGATTAATTTGGAGGTTCAGATAGAGGAGATGATCCCATGTAGAACCTGAATGGAAGAGGAGGAGGCGTTTCAGGAGGCTATGATCCGGCTTGCGCTCCTTCTAATAATCCTGGACGAGTCAGGCTTTGGGATCAATGTAAATTGATTTTATGTCCAATACACATTGAAAGAAATTCAAATGGAAGATCTATGGCTCTTGACTGTATTTTAATGCCACAAGAAGCCCTGCCCTGAAGAACCTCTACGCATGTAATGTTCTTGCTTCTCATGACATAGATACAGATAGACTAAACCACAACATTCTGTGTTAGATTCACAAAACCCCGAGCAATTAAAACAGATTAAACATTTCCAGCCCTCCAGGAGCGAGAAGCGTGATCTAACGTCACGAAACAACTTTCCTGCTAAATGTAAACCTTCCTGTAAATCAGCAGGAAAGAGGAGCGTCTTCTTAAATATTTAGCTTCAGCTGATAGCTTTATGTTTATTGATCGTCTTATTAACCCTAATGAACGCCATGCGTAGCTGTATCCCTATCGGCGCCCCATGGATTGAGAGATGCGATAAGGGGTTATGCCTCGTATAAAACAGTCCTGGCGCTATGTGTGAAAAGTGGTTTAATCGCCATAGCAACCAATGCAATGATCCGATCAGCAGAAACCTTCTTTTGGTTGCTATGGCGATAAGACTGCATTTGAAATGAAGCCACAGGGCCACTGTACGTTATACATTGGCCCCCCAATATGCTTTTTGCTAACCTATATCTATAGGGGTCATCTATCAGCCTTCCAGCGCCAAAAGTATTAGCCAGGATTGGCAAAGTATAGGTCAACGCATTGGTTTTACGAAAATAATTGAGGGTTAAAGAAATGTCGGCGATGATAGGAATAAAATAAGACCCTGAAGACTGTATGTTTCATATATATATATATATACAGTAATTCTACTGGATTCTCTCGTATCGACAGTTGAGATTAAACCACAAACAGTGATCTATGAAGGACAGAATTCAAATCTTTTCAATGCCTTGGAGTTCTTTACCTATACCAAGAGTCTTTCGGCACGCGTGTTGGAACATTTAGTAGTAAAAGGGGTAAATATGGTCGGTGCCAAAACGTATTTAACTTTATATGAAGCCTTGTAGGCAAGTTAACTGAATCAACAACGAGCCCTTCATCTGAAAACCTGATCACAACAGGGAAGGAAGGAACATTTGTGAGAACCTCCTCGTTTTTTGATCTATACGGTATGCAGCAAAAGGCCATAAACACACTTTAGATGCCAAATCAACGGGGTGAGGGAACCTAGTCCCGAGTCTCTGGTTCAAGGGAGGGTTTTAGAAATTCTAAAAATGTAGCCGTGTTTTTTTCCTATTGTGTCGCAACCTTCGCTTTTATTTTGCAATGCGCAAAGCCTCCATGGATTATCTAATCCAACTGCAACTCCCATAATCCCCAACCAGTCGTAGTTCACTAGCATCTAATCGGTCAACCGTTAGCCACTTCTGACCTGTCAAGCCTCTCCCTACCAGCGATATAACTCTGATTGTATGTACACATTGTTGTGTTGCTGTGCGACACTGCTGACTCAGGCGCCGACATTTACACATCAGGTGTTTGGTTACCAGGAGGCCGGTATGCACTTAGTAATTTTATAGCTCCGCAAAAGTGCATTAAGTCACCTGCGGAAATGAGATAATATTTTCGAGAAGCGGGTTTAGGCAGCTGTCGGCAGCTCATGGTTGTTCGTGGACCCGGGACCACTTGATCCAGAAATACGTGCGGTTGCCCGGGGCCTACGGTTAAAGAGGGGCCACTGACCTAAATAAGCACCTCAGCGGGATATTTTTTTGTAAATAAGAGCGCAGGGCTGATCGGTGCCTTAAACGGGGATAGTTTGGGCAATAACGCCAAGTACACGTACAAAAAAAGGACTTTGTGGTCAGATGGACGAGAATGATGGGAGTTGTAGTCCAGCAGAAATCAGAAATATACATCTCGCTCAGGCTTGCACTTACGGCCGGGGCAGCCGTTAAGCTGTATTTTAACGGCATATAGTTTTATAC
>VKOC01000007.1:22515705-22526741 GCA_009364415.1 Spea multiplicata
AAAGAGTTAATATGATTATTAAAAGATTGTATTAAAAAAACACATAAGGGTGGAGGGTAGGGGGAAGGGGTTTCCTGTTATCATTTGAGCTTGTGTTTGTAATGACATTTACACTGCAGGGAAAGGGAATAAAAAAAGAGATAGTGCTTTACAAGTCCACCCCTTACCAACATTAGCCTCAGCACTTCCAGGAATAGTGAGGCAGGGGGGCTGAATGGGGACACAGGGAGGCGGGGGCACCACCCAGCAGCAGCCAATCACAATCCCGGAAATCGAATCGAGCCCTCCTGTAACCAATCACATATTTGGAAGGAGCAAAAAAAAAAAAAAACATAAAAAAAAAAAAAAAATACATCCCCCTTCAAAAAGTGTAGCTTTTTCATGTTGTGGAGTGGGGTCTGACTTCCAATGGAAACATCACATGAAGAATGCAGACTGGACAGGACTTTTTACAGACAGGCACATAAAAAGCCAGCAGGGTTATTTATGGAATAGGATATTTATTTCCTTAAAAAAAAAAAATAATAATAAAAAAGAAGCATCTTCTCCAGGTGAATAAATGCAGATTCAAGAAGGAAAACAGCAACAGAATTACTCTTGCCATGTGATGTGTAAATATTTGTTGTTATTATCATAATAATTTGCTGCATATAAGATGCATGATGTGCCTTATCCCAAATAAAGTGTAACTGAAGAGGTGAAGAAGTCCATAGAAGAAGATCAAGGTAAGAAGGCTTTCTTATTCACTTATTCTACAATATATATACATATTATATGTGTGTATATATAATATTTTATATATTTTTTTAAAATATATAATATATATATATATATATATATATATGAACACACATTTAATATATACACACACGTTAAAAAAAATAATATAGATATATATATATACATACACACACATGAATCCACTGTAAGGGTTAACAAGGGTACTTTATTTTCTCTCGTATATTTGTAATCCTGGGTTTAATATATACCTTGCAGTTAAGTCCAAGTGCCAGTTAAGTTCAAGTGTTATACATTGAATACTTTAGTGTACAATAGGACAAGTCATTTCTGAAAGGACCGTTACAGGCTACAATGTTAGCAGAAACTTGCCCCATAAGCTTGCACTCTAATGACACAGGACAGACCCTACTTTCTGGTAGGGACCAATAAAGGAAATCTCAAAGAAAGTTGCAGTAGATGTCTTGATCTAGAAGAGATCAGAAGTTGCACTTCATTGGCTTGTTTCGAATTTAGAAAGTGCCATAAGAGCTTGCAATCTAAAAGTATGTTGCAGCTTTAAAAGCGTTTGACATGTAATTGCAGTTTGTAGGAATCACCATGGCTGAGGGTTATATAGGACTGCCTTAGGTTATATGGATTATTCTAGATTAGCAAATACTGTATAGATCTGTTTAGTGTTTTGGTAATTGCTGAATCGCCATTCTTTATTCAGCGGCTCTTAAAGGCCACCCAGAATTTTACAGCGTTTGGGATACGCAGTTATTACGCATGTATATGTTATACAGATCGAGCGAATTGTGCCCAAGCGTCTGAAAATATCTGGTAAAATGTACTTAAAATAATCCACAAAGTTTAACTTTTATAGAAAGAAAGAAAAAAGGAGTTTTGGTAAAGGTGATGCCTTTTATTGGCTAACTGGTGTAAAATGGATTGCAAGCTTTTGAGACAATCTAGATCTTTTTCTTCAGGCATATTATACCTGAAAAAAGGAAACCTAGATTGTCTCAAAAGCTTGCAATCTAAGACTATCCAATGCAATCTTAAATTGAGTCGCTGTCATGATCTCTACCTCCTCTGTGGGAGAACCATTCCGCTTATCCACTACCCAAATAAATTGCAATGGGCTGTGGTTGTGACGATTAAGTAACAATAGGCACTGCTGAGAAACTTCATTACTATATGAACTTATAGGCAGGCTGGTGACAGGGACGACAAGCAATCCGGCAGCCGAATGCCAGAAGAGCTAGCCAGCTGTGACTGTTTAGGACTATAGTCAGCTTTCATGTATTTTACAAGGTGGTGCGTGGGGGCTTCAAGACTTACGTAGTTTTCTTGTGGTACGGAGGTAACCCGCGCTTAGAATTTTTCCTCCCCGGGGAAGTTAGAGGGTAACATAAAATAAGCTACTTAATCAATCTCATTAAGCACTGTGGTGTCCCGGTTTCCTTCGTTTAAAAGGCTCCATAAACCTGTTCTAGCGCCGAAAGGTCTTATTAAAAGCGTAACAAGAGAGGTGATGGAACCAGGTACCAGAAGGAGTGCCCCATCACGTCCCGGCTGCCTTGTTAGAGCCACGTACCTAACTTGTCTTGCAGTTTGCCATACTGTGTTGGGGAGATGACATTAGATACAGTTGAAAGCTGTCCATCCACGTGTCTCACTAACATCAAACGTTAACTCTGTATAAAACTATATGCCGTTAAAATACAGCTTAACGGCTGCCCCGGCCGTAAGTGCAAGCCTGAGCGAGATGTATATTTCTGATTTCTGCTGGACTACAACTCCCATCATTCTCGTCCATCTGACCACAAAGTCCTTTTTTTGTACGTGTACTTGGCGTTATTGCCCAAACTATCCCCGTTTAAGGCACCGATCAGCCCTGCGCTCTTATTTACAAAAAAATATCCCGCTGAGGTGCTTATTTAGGTCAGTGGCCCCTCTTTAACCGTAGGCCCCGGGCAACCGCACGTATTTCTGGATCAAGTGGTCCCGGGTCCACGAACAACCATGAGCTGCCGACAGCTGCCTAAACCCGCTTCTCGAAAATATTATCTCATTTCCGCAGGTGACTTAATGCACTTTTGCGGAGCTATAAAATTACTAAGTGCATACCGGCCTCCTGGTAACCAAACACCTGATGTGTAAATGTCGGCGCCTGAGTCAGCAGTGTCGCACAGCAACACAACAATGTGTACATACAATCAGAGTTATATCGCTGGTAGGGAGAGGCTTGACAGGTCAGAAGTGGCTAACGGTTGACCGATTAGATGCTAGTGAACTACGACTGGTTGGGGATTATGGGAGTTGCAGTTGGATTAGATAATCCATGGAGGCTTTGCGCATTGCAAAATAAAAGCGAAGGTTGCGACACAATAGGAAAAAAACACGGCTACATTTTTAGAATTTCTAAAACCCTCCCTTGAACCAGAGACTCGGGACTAGGTTCCCTCACCCCGTTGATTTGGCATCTAAAGTGTGTTTATGGCCTTTTGCTGCATACCGTATAGATCAAAAAACGAGGAGGTTCTCACAAATGTTCCTTCCTTCCCTGTTGTGATCAGGTTTTCAGATGAAGGGCTCGTTGTTGATTCAGTTAACTTGCCTACAAGGCTTCATATAAAGTTAAATACGTTTTGGCACCGACCATATTTACCCCTTTTACTACTAAATGTTCCAACACGCGTGCCGAAAGACTCTTGGTATAGGTAAAGAACTCCAAGGCATTGAAAAGATTTGAATTCTGTCCTTCATAGATCACTGTTTGTGGTTTAATCTCAACTGTCGATACGAGAGAATCCAGTAGAATTACTGTATATATATATATATATGAAACATACAGTCTTCAGGGTCTTATTTTATTCCTATCATCGCCGACATTTCTTTAACCCTCAATTATTTTCGTAAAACCAATGCGTTGACCTATACTTTGCCAATCCTGGCTAATACTTTTGGCGCTGGAAGGCTGATAGATGACCCCTATAGATATAGGTTAGCAAAAAGCATATTGGGGGGCCAATGTATAACGTACAGTGGCCCTGTGGCTTCATTTCAAATGCAGTCTTATCGCCATAGCAACCAAAAGAAGGTTTCTGCTGATCGGATCATTGCATTGGTTGCTATGGCGATTAAACCACTTTTCACACATAGCGCCAGGACTGTTTTATACGAGGCATAACCCCTTATCGCATCTCTCAATCCATGGGGCGCCGATAGGGATACAGCTACGCATGGCGTTCATTAGGGTTAATAAGACGATCAATAAACATAAAGCTATCAGCTGAAGCTAAATATTTAAGAAGACGCTCCTCTTTCCTGCTGATTTACAGGAAGGTTTACATTTAGCAGGAAAGTTGTTTCGTGACGTTAGATCACGCTTCTCGCTCCTGGAGGGCTGGAAATGTTTAATCTGTTTTAATTGCTCGGGGTTTTGTGAATCTAACACAGAATGTTGTGGTTTAGTCTATCTGTATCTATGTCATGAGAAGCAAGAACATTACATGCGTAGAGGTTCTTCAGGGCAGGGCTTCTTGTGGCATTAAAATACAGTCAAGAGCCATAGATCTTCCATTTGAATTTCTTTCAATGTGTATTGGACATAAAATCAATTTACATTGATCCCAAAGCCTGACTCGTCCAGGATTATTAGAAGGAGCGCAAGCCGGATCATAGCCTCCTGAAACGCCTCCTCCTCTTCCATTCAGGTTCTACATGGGATCATCTCCTCTATCTGAACCTCCAAATTAATCATCACAAGACCTTGATAGGCATTCGTTAAACTTTGGGTTGGACAGAGTAAGATGTCACCCAACAGTGTTTGGGGAAAAAAAAAAAAGATTGTAACCATGGAAGTCCCATCTCAAAGAGCTGGACCTCTACTGGTGAGTTGGCCTGATGGACATTATGTGTCGGAGACTGTAGTGTAGCATGTGGAATTCCTAGGGGTGCAGGGATAGATGGCTGAACAAGCAAACAAAAATACAACCTGCCCCTTACTAATCCCATCAAGTGGGGGCACGTTCTTGAGAGGGAATTAGATTCCAAAACGCTCAAAACACCAAAAAAAAAGCTGCTAAAATTACATTTATTAGCTATAGTTTTAAAACTTAAAGAAAAGGGTGGGATAATTCTAAATAGCCAATATAAGGTGGTTTCGGTAGGAGGGAGCTACTAATTCCATAAGAGAACCTCGGTAATCCCTGTTTCAGCCCCACATCTGATCATCGCCTACTGTGTCTTGATATCGCCCGATAATGAGGTGCCACCATGGCAAGAATACTAGCCCTATATAAACCTAGGAGTAATAGCCCTATCCTAGCATTCTCAGTACAATGGAAGCCTAAAATAAAGTCAACCTAACCGAGAATAAAATCAAAAAGAAATACAACTAAAACAACTCAACGCACGTTTCACCGAGATGAGGCTCGGCTTCGTCGGGAGTATAGTAGTTTAAATAAATGGCTAAACTGGCAACATCAAACACAACTAAGGAGGAACTTGCTCTGTTTAGATGTAACACAAGCCACCCAAGCTGAGTTCCAAAAACAATGGTTTCTAAGGTCCACTTTTGACCCTGTAGATCCCACCAACCATACTGAAAGCGGCTCAAACACCTAAACGTGAGAGATAGCTCTAAGTAACCCCTACAAACGTTCTACCTCCGTAATCAAATTATGTCTCATTCGGAATTTTGCTGGGAACTCCTAATTGTCACTTGACACAAAACCATGCGCTGATAGGTTGTTGCTATGACAACTGGAATAAAAGCTTCTTAAAAGGTTTCCGTGTAAATCCTTAAACCTTCAGGCAGAAGAACAGAATGATAGATCGGCTGAGGTTCCTTCGCTTAGCACAGTCTACTACGTTTGATGTTTTGTTTAAACGGAGTAGACACTTTTAGAAGCAGCCGTTGCGAGTCTAAACTTGCGGTGAAATATGTTGTGTAGCAGCTCAATTTGCATATAAATGTTTGCGGTGCTATAGACAATGTAACATTTTTTTTATATATATGTATTCATTTCTCGCGAGTCGTATGCCTCTCCCCGAACTTTCCCATTCATTTGATGTCTATCATCATTTCCCCGAAGCGGAGCGCTTTAGTGACCTGTCACGCTGCTGGGGAACTCTAGATAAAGGGGTCTATTTAACAATTTGCAGGAAAAGACGTTTACGGTAAATTACGACCCGTAAGCCATTGGCAAACAAATGGAATTAGCGAGAGAACTGGCCGAAAATATGCTATAAGCTGCAAATATTTGAAACTAAATTTTAAGCCCCGTTTAAGAGATCTTTAAAAAGTTGGACCATGATGCACGTTTCTCACATCTGATGGGAAAGAAATATATATATTTGTACATTTGAGTTTTTCTTGGCTTTTGAAGTAAGATTTTTAATTTGCGTTTATAACCCCCTGCTATTTTTATTTAAAAAAGCTAACAAAAAAGGCCTCTTCAAAAGTTCCTTCAGATCCATAAATCCAACTTTTTTCTTGCTGTTCCCTAATTCATTATGTAGCTTTTAGTGCAGACTATACGGATCCAGTTGAAATCAGTAAAAAGTGATTTTTGTTTATTATTGGCGGTAGGCCGAGATATTTTTTCCCTCATATTACCCCCTCCAGGTTCTGCTCCCACTGGAGGTTATATAATGTATTGCCCAAGGCCTCTGAGCACAGAGGGCCAACTCTATGGCCAATTACCTTAGCTGTCCTTTCGAGTGGGCTTCGGGATATGACCGTATCTGGCACCGCTTTTCCGGGTCACCCCGAGGAAACTCCAGGTGGCGGGAGCAGGGTTGTGGCACCCCACTAAGCCTAGTTTCCCTCCAAAAATGGTGTGCCTGCGACGTCAGCGGGACCTTCTACACACATCCAGCAAGGGGGGGCTCAGGGGGTGGCCAGGGCATTCCCAGATATGGATATATGACATCATATCCCAACGCTCCACTTTTAAAGGAAGCACGGCGTGGCAGGAAACTCTGGCTGCTTGTGGAGTCACGTACCCACTTGCTGTGCGCGCCAGGGGCCGGCGGAAGCCCCCCTGTTCGTAGGCTCGCTGCAGACCCTTTAGCCTGTGGTTTTATGCACACAGGACTGGCTGCTTAGGGCATTTCGTACCGCCGTGGGATTTTGCTTGGAACACAGCACGTTAACATGTATTAATCATAAAGGATATACAGACTCAACAATGCAAATGAATAATGAACAAAGGCAATCTTTCCGAATAATAATAAACACAAGGAGATGATAATCATAAATCAACGCGAAGGCTTTTTTTTAATGTAACCACGACATTAATAAACGCCGTTTCTCTTCTTCCTGCTGTGAAGTAGCTGAATCGCCCAGGTATTTAAAAATGTAGATGATTGTTACCTACTAATTGAACAGCACTTCCCAGTAAGCGTGTAACAAATCAGAATATAGATAACTGATGTTAAATTCTGGGAATAAGCAGTCTTTGCCTTATGACATAATACATCACATAATGTCTGACTTAAGGCAATAGTGTATTGTTGCTTATTTAATTACAGTATTCCCGCAATACGGGATTGACTTATTCATTTATTTTGGAAGTGATTCATCTCTATTACATTTTTTTTTTAGCAGACGTTCATGGTATGAGTGGATGTGAAGTGATGTCTTTTATGGAGATTCATTAAATGTAATGGTTAGATGGCACAGGGTCCTGCTCAAGTTTGCTATAGTTGGGCAGCCAGCGTTGGCTCAAGGCCAACATTTGGCTTGTGAAGAATGGAGGAAAGAGCCGGCTCAAACTCTTCCATTCATTTTGGAAATTTAGTCCTCACGAGGGTCTGTATGGATACTCATAACATGTTTCCTTGTGTTATCGATGAGGCTGGCTCTGCACCACCAGCTGCCTAGTCTAGAGCCCTGCACGGGACGGCTTTTTTAATCCCGCCCCCGCTGATTTTTTTGCCCAATCCCGCCCCCTCCTGCAGTGTGTGTTCTCCACTCCCGCCACATTTGTGGCCAATCCCGCCCGCTCCCGCCACATTTGTGGCCAATTAAGCCCACCTCCTTACCTGAACTGCAGATTTCCCGCACAGTCCCGCAAGGCTGCCCTCGAGTTGCCCCCTCACAGTGTCTCTTCTCTTGCTCCCCCCAGGAACAAGGCGGAGTCACAGGAAGTGACGTCACATCACGTGACTCTGTTTTGATGCGGGGTGGAGCAAGAGAGGAGACACTGTAAGGGAGCAGCGAGAAGGCAGCCTTGTGGGACTGCGCAGGATTACCGGGACCCACAGGTACAGTGCCTGACCGCCCGCTCCCGCCCGCAACCCCAGAAAGACCGCCCACGCCCGCAACCTTCTTGGCGCCTCCCAATTCTGGTGTTTATAGTTTTTTTCTGCCCCAACCTGTACACAGGATTTACCACACCTGTTACATTATCAACATTGGCACAGCGATCAAGTACCTTAAAGGTGAAAATATATTAATTCACTCTACATAATTTAGGTTGAAAACACACTTAAGTCCATCAAGTTCAACCCTTCGACCGATCCTTCTTGCTTTTGATCCAAAAGAAGGCAAAAAACCCAATTGAGAAATTTTCTTATTGGTGGGAAAAAAATCCTTCTTGAATCAGATTTCTTCTTGGATCAAGAAGCTCTAAACAAAGGAAAATGAATATATTTGAAGTCTGTAGACTGTAGCACCGCTGGATTTAAACCTAAAAGCCAGTCGGAGCTCAAAACCTTGAGGGTTGAGTTTATATTCAGGCAGAAGAGGAAAAAAATGACAATAAATACCGCTAAACTTCGAGTGCATGAAAAGCAATTATGAATGGGTCGGTATCTTTCAGGCATTATTCCACTTCTGACAGGTATTTATGCTAGAAGTATATTCATGGAAAAGACCATGTATGACACCGGGACTTTATTCCTCCATTTCTTGATTTCTTTTTTCCGTCCCCATTAGACGCGTATTTATTAACAGTCTGAGGCTACACTCTGCTGGCCTCTCTCCCTCACACTCACAGTGTCTGGTGGTTTGCGGGAAGCAGAGTATTTAGTGCTGGTGGCTGCTGTTGGGCCTATAAAATGGGACACTCCAATGTCCCATGTGGCTCTGCCAAAGAAGAATGCATGTTAATGTCAAGGTATTTTATTGCGCATCCTTCACCTGCAAAAAAATGCATCTTGAGATCCGCAGCATTCTACTCTATCCATGTTCAGTGCCGGTTTTGGCTGTGGGAGGTAGCTAATAACCGTCAGGAAAGTGTTCCCACTAAAAGCAATGGGGGCGCTTTGTGCGCACAGGCGTAAGGGGTCTTGTTAGACCCCTGGAAATCTCTTGTGAGCCAGAGCTGAATACAGACCAAGCATAGTTCTTGAAAGCCAAGGAATTGGGTCGCAAATTCATATGAGGAATTCTCATGACCTCCCCATGGATTTGCAAGAGTCGCATTGACAAAAGTCAAATTTAAAGAGGACGAGGAGCCATATTATGAATTAAAGTGAATATGATTATGGTTGGAGTGTCGCATTAAAGAAACATGGGCCTTCGTGTCCATAGGGGCCATCCATGTCCTTGTATCTAGCGGTCATCCTGCTTGATGCCACATTTGTCAAGACCGTCTCTGCTGCAGCATCAAAGTGCCCTGAAACCTGGAATCCACCATCGTGGATTAATTTATAGATCAAAATAGTCCAAATTAACCCTGCCACATTGTAACCACTTTTCCCAAACGTATAGAACCCAGATTGTTTTTCCCAGTGCACCGTTTTGATTTTTCTCTTGCTGATGTATGATACAGTCCTTGTAAACATTGTGGAACCGGTTTGAATCGGCAGACACATTAGTCATGTCACCCTTGCCCGAAAATAATACATAAATAAAGATGACGGCTTGTGAGAATTTTCTAATGATAATTAGAATAAGTGCTACCAGCAGACTAACTGCGAAGATAGATTACAAGTCTGCGTAGTCAATTTTACAAGCTTTAAAATGGACCTGTCAGCTTAGAAAAATCACACTAATCAATAGGGCATAGAAACGTTGTCTATTTCATGTTGGGATTGTTTTGCAGTCTTTGAAGAGCCAGGCGTCCCACTGTCCATTTTTACTTTTCACAGAATCAGTGAAGCAAACGGCTATCAAAGATCCATTGTTACATAGGCTGCGTCCATCAAGTTCAGCCTTTCCCATATCTAGGGGAAAGAAATTCCTTCTTGACCCCAGAATGGCAGTCAGATCTCTCCTTGGATCAAGAGGCTGTTTCCCCATAATTGAAAAATAATATCCCTGAATATTATGTATTCATCCAGTTGCTCTTAAAATGTCTGTACAGGCTCTGATACAAATTGTGATAAGGAACAGACAAAAGTATTTCCATTGGAAGTTATACGTACCCCAAGAACCCTTTGGGGAGATCCTCTGATCTCCTCTGACTGACCAAGACAGGTGGAGAAGCGATGGAGGTCCGTGCTGTTGAAGTGCAGACCTCTATCAAAGCTCCCTCGTGGCCGCGGTGAAATCAATGGCAGGGTTTGCCGTGCCGAAGGGTCTGAGCAGACCCCCTGCCGGTAGCATTTGCCCAGCGAGTGGTGGAACTGCCTTGTGGGCGGTATATTACACGCAGGGACATGTCTTCGGCCAACAGGAGCCCAAACTTATTTGCGTGACTTACAAACCTTGGACAGGAGCAAACTGCCTTGACTTTTGGTAGTATATAAACAGTTAATCCTTAGTTTATTTTAGCCTAAAATATCAGATATGAAATAGGATGCATTATTTATCGCTCTTTAATAATCGGTAGAACCCAACCTAAGCCCCCACAGCCAACTTTTAATAAGCATATGATTTCCCTGTAGTCTATTTTTTTTGTCTGTTATTCAAAATTGGATCTCACTTGATTATCTCATAAAGATACAAAAATAAGAATGCAAATCAATATAGAAATCAATTATAGGAAAGCTTTTTAGCGTATAAACCGCAGTAAACCTATTAGGATATAACTAATTCAATTTGCCCCCCTCTGTAATATTTCCTTTTCGGTTAGAAATTGCATTCTATCTCATCATCTCTGATCTAAATTAATTCTGTCTTTATATATGAATACTTGAAATGACTTTAGTCTTCATTAGGGCTCATCGGGCATATACGATCTGTAAAGATATATCACAGCACCGTACGAATCCTAATTATTGCGCTAGGATAAAATTGCAAGTCTGCGGGTAAATGGATTTACTATAGTATAATGCAGCCATTAAATAAAAGATAGATATTAAAGGGGAATTTAACCCTCCGTATTTGATTATTGAGTGTTGGGGGGGGGGGG
>VKOC01000007.1:22531152-22573924 GCA_009364415.1 Spea multiplicata
CCACAGAATGGGGGCTAAATGGTTCCCGAGAAAGTTAAAAACCAAAGTTAAAAAATCACTCTTGTGAACTCTTACTGTTTGTTGGCTGCGCCCCAAGGTTCTTCAGGATGCAGATCCAACAGGAATACTGGAAAAGCATTGTTTTTTTTAGGAAAAGTGGGAAATCGGTGCCTGTGGTGTAGCCAAAGCCAAAATATGATGAAGACTGTAAACAAATGGTAAATTGCTTGTCGTGCTTGCTGGTGATCAAAGAAATCATCAAAAGAAGGTCCAAGCTCAATAAGGTTGGCCGCATACAGTAGACCTGATAAGGATCAAAAATCGTTCTAGCTCAAGCTTTTACAGAGGAATAGGGAGGATAAAAAAAGATGTTTGACTGTGGTGTGGATGAGCCTAACGGCCACTTCTTCTATCATCAACATGTGGCGTGAGAATGCCAGCCATCAGCTGCCAAACCCAGAGCTTCTGGAGCAGATCCATGAATTTTCCACTGTTGATGGCGCTCGGTGGAGGTACGTGATCCTTTTCTGATTGTTTTGCATTTCTTTAAAGGCGTAGCACAACGTGTTATAAATAATAGATAATTCCGCATATCCCTTCACCATTACTGCTCCAAAAAAGCGAACTTTGACACTGTATAGTGGAGCCTCAGACACCATTCTTAAAGTGAAAAGAGCCAGGATGACCGCAGATTAGTCTTCTTTCTCAATTGTGATGTTTGATTTTGTTTTTAAGATCTTTTAGGAATACTTACTAACTTTAAAATGTCCCATGTCGGTTATGTGCCGCTCTGCTACAATAAATGGGCAACGTTGTATCGCCCTAAGCCCAAAATGCATGGGAAACATTGTGATGTTATGTCATATTTGGCCTATGGCACTCTTCCTGTTTAACCTATATGAATGCTTAGTTTTTTGGCAGTCCTGATAAATGGGATGTTTGCTGGGCAGCTGACACAAGACATTGAAATGCCCTGCTGCCCAAAGGCTCTACTTATATCTACAGGACTGTTGGCAGCTATGCCTAGATTCTTTTGGAAGATGGAACCTTGGTTAAAATGTTTTTTTTTGTGAGATTATCATCACATTGGGGCTAATTAAGAGATGAAATACCACCATAAAAGTATGAAGCCATGGCAGTTTGTACAATTCTATGGGTTCGCGTTGGTCAAAACAGTCAAGCATTCAAACAGATTGATTAGGCACCTTGCAGAGTCACAGTGGGAGTTGGAAGCAGAAGGAGGGCCTCATTTAGCCATCCCCAAGATTGATCATGGTGATCTTAGTAATGCTCTTGAGGGTTCCATGGCTACTGTTATAATACTTGAGTTTGCTTTCTCAAAAGGAAGTACTTTTGCATGTCTAGTAGACCTCAAGAGCCACCTTACAATGCTAGAGCCACAAGGAGGCAAATTGGGAGCTCTTAGTAGTCCATCATTGACAGAGAAAGGCATAGGGTTTAATAAGGTGGGGCCTCTGACGTGCTGAAGTGTCCCAAACTGGGACACTTGTGTTGGGAGGGAGGCAAGGAGGCATGGGACTCAAGATGTGGAGCCAGATGCAGACGTGGTGGGGCCGAGATCAGGACTATCCACCTTACACGAAGAGCAGGATCCGCCGTGGGGTTGCCACATAGGACCTGGAATGGTGGTCTGTGCTACAACACATGATCCTCACGTTCTGCAAAAGTGAGATGGCTAAAGGGGACAGCGAGACAGTGCCCAAGAGTCAGGATTGTCCTACAAAAGCGGGACATTTGGGAGACATGTTTTTCAAGTAAATATTATCTTATTATCATGCTTCACATCTGGTGGGCCTGTCCCGTGATACAGGTATTTTGGAAGGAGGTATACCGGGTTATTGCAGAGCTTACTGACACACCCCCGCCTTACCAGGCGCTGTCCATGCTTTTGAATCACACGTCGCTCCCTGTTTCGCGTTATAAGAAATCGGTCGTACGTCACTTGCTTGACGCGGCGAGATGCCTTATCCCTCTCAATTGGAAGTCGGTCCATCCTCCGACGCTCCATGCCTGGATGTCCAAAGTAGAGGATATTAGGGTGATTGAGGACCTTTCTGCCACTTCTCTCAAACGGAGGGAGGCTTACACCGCTACCTGGTTCCACTGGCTCTCCTTCTTGGGTAGGCGCACTCCATGATTGCCTCCCTCGTGTGGGGTGTATGTTTCTTTTCGCCTATTTGTATCGTTGATGCTCGGATGGGCGCCTGGTCCTGTTTGTTTCGCCTGTATCCTTTGTGTTTTATTTGATCAGGTATGCTCATTTTATACACTGTTCCTTGCTGGCATGTTATATTGCAAATGCTGTATTACTTCCTTTGCCTTTGTCCCTTGCCCCTTTCCCCTTTCCCCCCCTTTTTTTTGCCTTCTGTAAACCCCTGCCTTCCCCATCCTGTATAAAATTTTGAACCCGTCAAATAAAACTCTTTGGATTTTGAAAAAAAAAATATTATCTTATTATATTATTGCACAAAAGCAGTTTTTACTTATGCAGAATACCGTATTGTTGTCAGCATGTAACCTCTAAGTAAATTGACTTCAGATATATATATAGATTTTCATACATTTCTGTCCCATTTTTGTCCGTGATCAATAAGTAAATCTTGTAATGCTGACAAAACTCACATCCATTTACTGGCAAAGGAAAGTAATGTTTTGGTCCAACATTATCAAGAAAATTGTACGTTTTTTGCACATTGACGAGAAAATAGACTTATAAATAATAGAAATATATATCCAGAGTACATTCCACGTGCCAATTTACTATTCATCAAATCAACATTTTCTTTCCTGGTTTTCTCCTTCAAGTCTGTCCCAAAGAGGTCTATCCCCCACCTGTTGGGGTGTGGCATGACACATAGAGGGGTGGGGCTATAGATATATATAGGCGGGGTCAGGGTAGAACTGCCCTCCTAGCTTACCCGAAGAGCCCCCTTGTGGCACTTGGCTTCAAAGCATTGTCAGATCTGAGTGTCATTGATTTCACAGCTCCTTGGGCTGATCAGAGGATCGCCCCATCTGCCCCATGTTCCCCATGGTCTGCGAAAGTGGGGCAACTCTGTGAGACCTGAAATTCAAGACTGTCCCACATAAATTGGGACAGTGGGCAGGTATGTAAAGTTGTGTCTGCTGACAATACTCGATACATTTTCCTGTGTAAATCTAAAACACATTTCCTGGATTGGGTGACGTTCTTTAATATCTTTCGGCATTTTGGCCAAATGGGGACACTTGTTTTACGGGATGGCTAGGGAAGTGGCTAGGAGGTGGGGTTCTATAAGTGATTTATTTAGAAAAAACAATTGTTTTAGTTACACAGCTTACCATGCATGCATCATTTAGCAGCTGCTGGCCTTAAAGTGACAGGGCTGCATTTCTCCTTCAGTCTGACTCTTCGCTCTTACCCAAAAAACACCCTAAACTCTTAGTATGGAGGGATTTCGGAGCTGGAGAGAGGGCTTGGTTGCCAAAGAATTACTGTCCCTCCTGGGGATTAGGAGGAAAGAGGGGGATTAGGAAGAAAGAGGGACAGGATTATTTGGTTCCCTCCTAAACAAGACAATCGGAAGATTAATTGGCTGTTTGCAATTAGGTTTCGAGTCGCTTACCTTGTTCTTCTTTCTTCTCTTGAACCATTTTAAAGCTCCAGGGGTTTTGTATGCTCGCTGTGCAGGTTTCTATTTCCATGGTTGTCTTTTCTCTGCAAAAAGTGTGTTTTTCATTTTCATACGGCTGTCCAGGTAGGGAAAGCTTAGAGTATGTCCAGACTTCCCTATGATATAAAAAAAAAAGTAAATCAAGGTGTAGTCCGATTTTGAAACAGAATCTACCAGTAAGGCAAGTGTAGAAAGTGAAAGTATTTTTAAGAGTTTCGCTTTGCTGTCTTTGTTTTGTAGGGGCTTGCTGAAGTATAAGAGTAGGAGATTAGTCTGAAATGGGATAAGAGTCAAAGTGGCCCTAGATTACATGCCTTCTCATACCAAGATCTTGGGTACCTGAAACAGGGCATCTTTGATGGGGTTGTTGTGGTCAGGGCTGCGGCAGGACCTGGCACATAGCTTACCACCTGGCAAAGTGTTGAAGGAGAACGCCAGGGTATGACATCATATGCTGGTGCAGATACACAGTTCCAGTGCGTTACCACGAAGTCACTTCCTTTAATCTCCATTTAATAATGAATGTATGCTAAATTTGCATGCAGGGAAATGCAATAAGAACTTCAAAATAATGTAAGGTTTTTTTTCCCTGCCAATAGGTGATTTCTAGGCTCTTTCCAGGGTTTTAAAACGGTCTCCTGCTGGAGTGTACAGGCTCGGTCAGACCATCTGGCAAACTAGGCAAATGGCCAGTGGGATGGTGCCAAATGGTGACGCTGACTTTTCTTTACTGCTGGTCCTTCAGTGAGCATCCTCTGGCTGGATACACTCTTCCTTTTGTTACGTGAGTGCACTCTTTAGGCACACTTAGGTCATTTATCGGATCTGGCCTTGAAGCGGTAGGGACGATAATAATTCCCAGTCCGGCCTGAGTTATTGTGTTGGTGTAATATACGGTGAACACTTTGTTGTGTTAATTTATGGCATTAATCTTACAGGCTACATGGGCCAGATTGTTCTTATTTGACGTCGGCTTCTGTTCCTGATCAGGTGATGGCTGGCACTTCCGGCCTACAGCTGAGTAATCCTGCAGCCCTGTGCCACCCAGTAACTAACCTCTGCACTAGCACACATACAGGCTCCCTCTCTCACACATGTACACTAAAACATGCTCTATCAATCACATGCCACTACCTCACACATCACATGGAGCCCTGCCTAGGGGAGGGCTAGCACCTTCTGGCCCAGAGGCAGGTTAAGCCTATTGGGCCCCATTGCCCCCTGCACCGGTGTACGCTTGCACACACAAACATGGTACCTTTCAAACAATTATACATAAAAACAATCATGCTAACACACACACGCATTCATGCTAAGCCACATGCACATTCATGGTAACATACACACATACTTACACATACATGTTCATGCTAACACATAGGGTAGCCTTTTGGACCAGCCCTTTGTGAATAATTTTGGACCGGTCTGAGGGACAGTTGCTCCCGTTCCCCCTGTGCCAACCTGGCCCTGGTGGTACTTGTACATTGTGCGGTATTGATGTGGGGTCATGTAACATTGTGTTACTTGACCCCTCAGCACTCCTGCCTCTACAAGTGTTTGAAAAATCTGGGGCTGGTGTGGAGGGCAGTTTCTAATTCCAATTGGGTGAGGATTTCCTTTTTATTTTATAACTAGCAACGCTGTACCACAGATTCATGATCGCCTCGTCTCTTTCCTTCCTTTCGAGAAACCACAGTGTCTCTTTAGTAACCACATATGCTGAAATAGTCTTCCTCCTTCCCTCTTTGGACAAGACGTTTATAGAAACCTGTTCCTGATGTGCCTAAACACTTAGTAACACCTAATTACCGCACTCACCAGTCGAGTGCAGGCTGTAATTTGCCATCAGCAGGGAGAAGAAAGGAACACCTAAAATGCCCACATTTCACCAGTAACGCCATCCCTAAATACTGAGTGTCATCGTTCGTATGCAAATCTAATCTGATGTAATCACCAGGTCATTTAGAACCTAGTCTTGTTTTGCTCTTCACATTGCGTAAACCTCAGTTCCTTGTTCTCGTATGGTCGGTCATGTATCCTGGCCTAGGCCACCATTCTACAAGAAGATACCCAAGGCTACTGACAGGCCCACTTATGAGGAGCCGTGCGGCTGAGAAGAAGACTGGGTGAAAGGTGATCTAAAATAAGGTTGAATAAAGACACAGGTACATCACGTAGAGGCAGAAAAACTGAATTCATATTGAGCATAAATGGCGGGATCCCCCACTTGGATGGGGCAACTCAATTTTAATCATTGAGACAGGCAACATACCCACGCTATGCACAACACTTTGGAGTGTGAACGATCAGAGACTCCCGTGACTTTAAAATTCTTTAAAATCACAAGAACCTGGCATTGTAACAGGGGTGTGTAGACTTTTTATACCCACTATATATCATTTTGTATTTTTATAATTGGGAAGAGGGGATTAGAACTGTTTTCTATTGTATATTAAAAATCTTCAGGGCATTCTGGGGCGGGGGGATTTGCCAGCCCTTCCTTGGCGTAATAAACTGGTATTTTCAGTCTCTCATCCATCCCAGAAAAGTTTCACGCTGACACTTAAGTGGTGTCAGTATCTTGGGTATTAATTTCCTCCGGTGATTTTCTTCATTGACTTGTCTACCTGAAACTGGATAGAGAATTGAGCCTGGTGGTGCCCCAAGGTGCCATGGTACGTAACGGTTTCTATTGGAGGAATGAACCATAGGAAGGACTGCGCCCGTCATAGTATTGAATACCCCCAAATTAACCGCCATGTCGCGGCTTTTCCGCTCTCTCCTAGCCGTTCCAAAAAATGGCCGCCATAAGAAACTGCCTGTTCTGTTTAATGACCTCTGCAACCAGCTGCCTACTCCTTCGTACCAACCGAGCCAAGACTTCTATAGACAAATTGTCGCTCGGTAACAGCAGGCTAGGGAAAGCAGAAAGAAATCGCACAGAAAAAAAAAAAAAATCAATAGCGGCATTGAAACCTGAAGAGAAAAAAAAAAAAACAATAAAAACTCTGTGTACTCCATTCCAGCTGTAAAGTGTTCCCTAAAGAATTGGCATTGTGCATTTACATTTTTCTACCCATATTTCTGGTAAGAAGGAGGTGTGTGTGTTGTTTTTTTTTTTGTGTATTCCGTGAACAATAGCAATAATAGCGACATTGAATTAATCTGAAGAAGGAAACATAAGGAGAGCATTCCTGGAATTAAACAAAAAAGGCTTAGACGTGTTGCTTTTGTGGATGACATCTGCACCTCCCGATACTCAATTATTCCTGTTCTCTGTGATGATCTCTTTCCTCTAAACCCCCTCCCTTTTTTATTTTAAGTCTAAAATTGACTTTTTATTCATTTAACGACAAGTCGTCACGATAGCACCGCCGCTTGTCTCCTTGACTCTTCTAGATTTACGCTCATTTCTCGTTTCTTTCTAGTTGACTCATCTTTGCATTCTACAAAGTTGCCTTTTATTTGTTCTTTCGTTGTGACCGCTTTTTTCTTTTTTTGTGATGTTTTTAGAAGAATGCCTGAAATATAATAATAAATGGCGGAAAGTAAAAGTGCAAGATTTTAAAACTTGAGACCCGCAAAGGGACTCGTTTGTTTATTCGTCCTGACACCCCCATTAAAGAAGAATGTATATTAAAAGTACCTAAATATGCATTTCTAATATGCGCAACTGACCGAGAAGCTGCAGCCCTGCTGCTGCAGGAGCCCTCTTCCTCTGCGATCCATCATTTCTTGCCACTGATTGGCTGCAGGAAATCAATGGGAACACTTGGCACACATGTGCATGGGGCGCACGCTGCCCATAATGTTCACTGAAGTATATCGCATATATTCGCTAAAATTTAAAGGGGTCACACAGTTGTTATATGCATTAAAGTGCAGAATTACAAACATGCAGCTGCCTGAAAACCATATTTAAAAACACAAAATATTTTTTTTTTAATCCAATTAATACTATTAGTAAAAAATGGAAAAATGATGGAATTTCCCCTAAAAAGATCCATTTTTTTTGAAATTGTTCACCAGTGACACAGTATCACAAACCAACCAGTGACTATTAATTTGTATTGAAATGTTTTTTTATGGTGGGATTAAAAAAACAATCTTGCGTATAACTCACTTGATTTGCTCTTTAATTCAAAGTTTAGTGAATAATCTCATATAGTCCTAGACAGCTATTATTGAGAAATTGATTGAGTAATCACTTAAAGCATATAAATCATTATTTGAAGAACAATTTACTGGCAACTATATCACAATAAAAATAAAATTTTTAACAAAACAGCAAATGTGGGTAAGAAATTGTGAAATATCAAGAACAAAGGATTTCCAAAAAACATGAAATTACCCAAATAAAGAGGAAATATCAAGAGCGGTGTTTCTGCAAAAATTTTGTAGCACGTTCTCAAATGACTATTTATTTTTGTGTTATTTTAACTTGAACAGTATTGTTCCCCACCTTGGGTTTGGGAAGGTATATATTTGGGGGGGGCTAAGTCATTAGGCTGCCGTCCCGGGCTGAAAGGTACCAGCTCTGCCTTTAATATAGTTTTTAAAACGCATGTAGAAAATCCTCAAAGAAGGATCTTAAGTAATCTAAACTTTATAACCACAAATGCAGAAGTAACATAGAAACATAGAATCTGATGGTAGAAAAGATCTGTTCGGACAGTCTATAGTTTGCCCGTATACATGGAAAATACATAGAAACATAGAATGCGTCGGCAGACAAGAACCATTCGCCCCATCCAGTCTGCTCAATTTCTTATCGTATATAGAGGATAGTCTTATGCCTATTCCATGCAAGCTTAAACTCCTTCACTGTACTAAAAAGCTACCTCCTCTGCTGCAAGACTTTTCCATGTATCCACTACCCTCTCAGTTAAGTCATATTTTAAATGCTAATATCTCTCCCTATACAACCAAGCATTCTGCGAGCATTTCCTGCTGCTCTATTACATTGTCCTCCTCAGAAATAATTACCCCTACATCTCTTTACTCACACGCTGAGGTTAGGACCGTATCAGATATTCTATACTCTGCCCTTGGGTTTTTATGCCCCAGATGCATTACTTTGCATTTATCCACGTTAAATGCCAGTTGCCACAGCTCTGACCGTTTTTCCAGTTTACCCAAATCATTTGCCGTTTGGGAACATCAACCCTGTTGCAAATCGTTGTGTCTTCAGCAGATAGACCTTTCCATCAAGACCATCTGCGATATCACTAATAAAAATATTAAAGAGAATCGGTCCAAGTACAGACCCCTGACGTACCCCACTGGGGGGGGGAACAAGACCTCGCTCCCAATATACTCCATTCACTACAACCCTGTGTTGTCTGTTACTCAGCCACTGATCCATTCAACGACATTGGGTCTTCTATGTGGGACAAAAGCCTTACTGACATCCAGATACACAACGTCTACTGCACCACCTTCATCAATTACTTTAGTCACCCAATCAAAAAATCAATAAGATTCGTTTGGCATGATCTTCCTTCCATGTTGTTTTTGATCTTGAAACCCATGTGACTTCAGATGTTCAACAATCCTTTCCTTTAACATAGTTTCCATTAATTTCCCCTCTACAGATGTAAGACTCCCGGCCTGTCGTTGCCCGACTCCTCCCTACTAACTTTCTAGTGAATGGGCACAACATTCGCTAATTTCCAATCCCCTGGGATGACTCCTGTTAACAATGATTCGTTAATTAAATCCGTTAACGGTTTTGCTAGTACCCCCCCAAGCTCTTTTAATAACGTGGGGTGTATCCCATCAGGCCCCATCGACTTATTTGTCTTTACCTTAGACAACTGAAGTAGAACCTCCACCTCGATAAACTCACATGTATCAAATGATTCAGTCTTTTTTCCCAACTGAGATCCCTTTCCTTAATTTTCATTTGTAAAAACTGAACCTAAATATTCATTGAGGCAGTCAGCTAGACTTTTTATCCTCTTCTACATACATTCCTTCTTTTGTTTTTAATGTAACTACTTCTTGTTTTACTTTCCCTTTCTCATTTATGTATTTATAAAATGTTTTATCTCCCTTTTTTTTATCTCTTCTTTGTGTGATTTGGCAGCTCTTGCTTTGCCGCTTTCTGCCTAATCTCATAGATCTGTCTGTCTTCCTCACGTTGGGTTTTTGGTAGAATTACTAAAGGCTAACCTTTTGTTTACTCTTTCGGCCATTTATGTTATACAAAGTTCCTTTTTGTATAGTATAGGTGATTATTTTTTTTAACCAGTTTTGGTATGTATTTTTGGGACAAACTCACAATAATCATTCCAAATTCTAACAAACATACTCCTGCACCATACACTTATACAATCTAACATCATACCATAACACACACATGCTAACGTCTTATGCTCAAAAACATTAGCACCTTACAGTAACACACACTAACATACTTACACGCACACAGTAACATACAAACACACTTACACATACTAACACACACAACCTAACGTACTTACACACATATATACAGTAAGATATTTACGCAAAAATCATTACACACACATACTAGCATACACGCATGCAGCTACATACTTACACTCACTAACATTTACTCACACTTACACACAACCTACCATTGTTGGCTCTGGAGGGGGTTCCAATGGATGGATGAATGGACACTTGGGAGGTTAGTTTATTATAAAGACCAGAGAAGTAAGATGTATGTCCAGAAGGCGTGTACAATGGAAGAAGAGAGAGAGAGGGAGGTTAAAGGTGTTGTTCCACTTGGACAAAATATGGTATTGTATGCAAAAAAAACCCTTAGAGAAATAATGTAGAAAAATATGACATGATTACAGAATATTTAATGGGAATGCTATGGGCACTCAGCAGCTAAGATGTTTCCAATGGTAAATTAAGCTATAATATGTTAAATTCAGCAGAGCGGGTAGAAAAGAACCTTCTAGAGAGCATCATTCGGCTGTGAAAATGGCTGAAGGGCAGTTGGGCATCAAAAAGGCACGGGGTCTCTTTATGACAAAACTGGCTGTTGTAGACTGCAAGAGATTGCAAAAAAATGTTTTGGTTTCCCACATCAGTTCTATAAAAATTTTAGTGTTTGATTGCATAAATTACTTCCTTCTGTTCTTTGGCACGGAGTTTCTTTGTTTATGACAGTAGGTTGGTAAAAGTACCTTCTCCTTTTTGTCCGGCGAGAAATGCTATGATATGTTGGAGCATAAGTAGACCAGATCTGGTGTCCCATGAAGCCCCACCGCTTTATGGAACATCACATACTAGAATCTCTACACGGCATATGGACAGACTGACCGAACATAGGCCAAACATTCAACATACCATTCCAAGGAGGCCAACTGGCCCATTAGCCCAATATCTCCTGGATTATGAGAGATTTCAGATGCTACTCCAGTTTGATAACCCTCTCAAACATAGTTAAATGCGGGTAACTGTGGTGATCGACCTGAAGATCTTATATGTTAAATTGTGTAGCGGTTTCTTCAGATGTGACCAGTACTGATTTTGAAGTAGGGTCTCCACGCTTCCAATCTGGTTCCTTTAAGACACAACATCTCAACTGTTGCTGATGGACATTAATGTTTCATCTGCATCTTATCTATACGTGAAATCTAAAGACTTGTGTGCTCCTGAATTCATGTGCTTATATGGAATCGGGCAACCGAAGCTTACAAGGGAATGATGACCCAGAACCCGGTTCCTTGGTATCCTCCTTCTGATTAGGCAGCCGGTGGCTATGGGACAATCCAGTATGACATTTATACTGGATTACTTAATACATGCCAATGGACACTGGCTGTATCTGTGGAACCTATAGTGTATCTGTCTATTATAAATGTTTTATATAGTACCATCATATCGGCAGCGTTGCACAATGGGATAATAACCAACACTCTTGGTTTTCTGACTTAATTAATCTACAGGGAAAAGTGTGGTGGAATTTGTGGATCCTGTAAATTTTGTCAGCCTGTACTGTTATTCCCCGTTATTAATATTCAGATATTCTTTTATATTTTTCTTTTAGTGCATTTTCTCTACTATCCTGGTACAAACCTCCTTTTATACCATCAATGCTTGGAATATTTCTTTTCGTGCCCCTAATTGCCCGTTCCCTTTTTATATGCGCCCACGATCGCATTCAGAAACTTTTGACAGCCTTTCTGTCTCTCTCTTTTGCTTTTTTATTTTTTTTTTCTGGCTAATTTACATAGTATACGGTCAAGATTTCCCAGAAATCCGAAGCTCCTCCCGATTCTGTAAATGACAGATAAATGTTTAACAAGAATTCATGCAGAGTCCCGTAGAAACAGATAAATCAGGCTAAGGAGGGGGGGGGGGGTGGATTGAAAGCTGTGATGAGACAGATAACAATAACTCCAACCCAGACGAGAGATAAGCATTACATGATCAAGCAGAGACAGCGTTGCCATCCTTTTTAGAAATCAGAATTAAATGATATTTTGGTAGTTACGGCCATGCATTTTAATCCCAGAGGAGGCGGAATTATTCCACTTTGATTTTTCAATAAATTAAATCTAATCCGTTGGAAAACAATCAAGGGTTAAACGTCTGTTGTAATCTAATAGTCGTCTAATTTCATAAATGACCAATCATTCATAATTACTTTTTCTTAAATGTTGCCTATAAGGCTTAATGTAATGAGAACACAAATGATATCTCGCATGAAGAACACAAATTATATTACAGTATAAAATATATAATAACTCATTCTATAAAAAAGTTAATTCATGATGATTTAGAGTTTTTGCAGAGAATAACGAATTTTCACAGGACTCTTTTCTTGGTTGAGATATTCATCTTTAAACATGGAAACTTAAATTTGATGGCAGATAAGAACCATTCGGCAAATGTAGTCTGCTTGAGAGTCTCACTGTGTTAAGGTGCAGTTCTGTCCCACTAATGCAGCTCCTTGATAAGCAAGATAGCAAAGAAAATTAGATAGGACTCTCCAAACTTGGGGTACTTTGACATAGTGGTCGGCTAAGCGATATATGGCCGTATAATGTATGGGATCCCTACTATTTATGCCTTAGGTGATTTTTCAATGGTACTGGCTGAGTATGCGCTGAATTCTTGCTTTGTTTGGAATAAATTATTCTGTTGGACGTCAAACTCATGGCAAAGGGTTAAATGTCTGTTGTAATCCAATACAGATTTCATAAATTACCATAAATACCAATCATTCATAATTACTTTTAAAAGGGTTGCACAACTCAATGCTTAATGTAATAAGAACACATATGCTATCACGTAACAGTATAAAATATATAATAACTTTAGGGTTTATTGCCTTCTATAAAAAAATAAAAGGCTAAGTCATGACGATTTGGAGGTTTTGCAGAGAATAAAGCATTTTCACAGGCTTCATCTCAGATTTGGGAGCCATATGCCCATCCCCTTGCTGTATTAGTCTCAAGCACTTCTGCTGGGAGGCTGCTCCATCTATCTACCACTCTCAATTAATTCAGTATGCGCTGATACAGAATATCGGCGAGGTGCGGTAACATGTGCCTTTTAACGTGGCAACCGTTTTCCATGTCTATTTCATCCTGGCCAATCTGTAATATATTTTATGCCTTGCCTGCAAGTGGGATAAAGGTGAATTCGAGAATTGCAGATGTTGCATTTGTTAAAAATAAATCATTCTTTTGATCCGGACCACATGTTAATGCTTTGCACTCAAATCATTACGGAAAAAAAAAATGTACGCTATAACTAAAAAAGCGTCATAAATTAACAGCAGAGACAGGAAAATGCTAAGCATTTCTGAAATAATTAACAATATATTGAGATGTTTATGCAATATTGATTAAAACAAGTATTTTTTTACATGGTCATTCACTGGAATACAGCTTTATCTTAGTGTTGACTTATATGTACAAGCTTAACCCCTTAATGACAAATTGCATTATTTTCAATGGGTTTTGGGGCCGCCCATTGTCCTTAAGGGGTTAAAAACTCTCTGTGGCATGCCCATAGGCTGAACTGTTATAATAATATAATTATAATATAATAATAATGGCACCGGTGATGACCGGGGTTAAGAACACATCTCCTGCACAGTAAATAGCGGGGGCTATGGAAGAAGCAAATGGTAAACCGGACAATCTCCAGAAACCCCAATGCATTCACATGGGGAACCTATGTAAAATTTAAAGGGACCGTTCAATTATATACATTAAAAGCCCCATTTTAAATCTAATGCAATTGCAAGCCTGAACCAGCAGGGGGAGCCAGAATTGTGGAAAAATATTTCTGTATGTAATAATTTGATTATATACCTGTAGGAACCAGATGGGGCTTCAGATGTTGACTGAGGATACTTTTATGTAGAAAAAAATAAGAGAGGCATGGGACTCTCCAATATATTGTCCCAGTGAAGGCATCGTTATGGCAACACCTCCGTCCTCCACAAATTATTAAGACAAAACAAGCAATAGTAGCAGCACAAGCTACATAACTCAGCCTTACAACAGATGGTTATACAAGGATTCCGGGTGAAAATTCTAATCCTGGCCATCTGTTTGATTCAGGAGATAGCCCTGGAAGCCACTGTGGACAGATTCATGGTCTTCCAACCTGAAGGTGCTTACCAAGGTGTTTAGAGAAGGAGTTTCCAGATGTTTTCTCGAGCTTGGAAGGCATGGGAAAGAGAACCCAAATTCTAGATAGATAAAAAAATGTATACCTGGCCAAAGTTAGTGACAGTGTGACAAATCTTACAAGTCTTCCAATACCGATTATCAGGAGTTCTTCTCCTTCTTATCGAATGGTGTAGGGAAGGTCTCTTTAGAATAGCGGAGAGATTTTTGGTGTCTGCTAAAGACTTCCAGAACTCACCAACATCAAAACATCATCCCATCTGTATGTATGGTGGAGGGGGGGCCCCTCTTGGCCTCGACAGTTTGCGGTCATCGGAAGAAAAACGAGTTCCCAGGATTATCTAAACATTTTGCAGTAGAATGTAAGGTCCACCAGCTCAACGTCAACAGAAGGTGGGAGACGCAACATAACGATCCAAAGCGCAGGAGTAAATCAACTGGTTTCAACAGAAGAAAATACATATGCCTGACGTTTATATGATCCTGTCCCTATAGAATTTCATTAAATGGGTTAAAAGGATTAATGTGAATAGATGATATTTACAGCGCTACGGCATTTGATGGCGCTATATAAAACAATAAATAATAATAATAAAGGGCTTTAGACTCTAGGGCACAGTTATGAGATCGCCTCCTCTGTTGCGTTTGATCTCTGCACTCGGATAGCCCTCTTTCACCATTTCAGTTAGTTTACTGGAATTCTATTTTTTTTTTCCTCTCGTATATCAATTCCGGTAAGCTTCCTCCTGATATAAGCCTTATTTATTATAGTACATTTTTGTTGACTTCTTTATATTCTGACGTGATTCAGTCCCATGTGCTTAAACTTAGACACGGTTAGTAGGCTATCACAGTTGAACTCTTTTGAGAGTTTTATTAAGAGGTTTCCTACAAATGCACTTATCAGAGGGCACCGTACTGATATATCACCCTCGCATGCAGGGATAAAGGGTGTTTATTCTTCTAGTTGATGTGCCACAACAGAGCTGAACAACCTTTATAAAAATCATGTATAACATACTAGGGCACATAGTAGCTGTATACCTGCGCATAGGTTATGCATTATTTTTAATATAAAACTGTAAATTGTGCAAAAAAAAAAAACCTGGAAAGGTGGAATGGGCCTTTTCTTAGAGCAAGGGCAGGAAGCCTTAACTGTTATAGTCAAGGCGAGGATAAATGGTCATTACGGGTCTGGATGTCTCCCAGGCATGAGGATCTAGAGAAGGAATAAAAAGGGGGCTAATGTGCAACATACTTTGTACCCGGGAACTCTCCTGTCCCATTGATGTCTGAAAGTAGCCCTGCCCTATGCGTGGATAGCCCCACTCTCACACAGAAACACTCCCCTCTATGGGCATATAACAATTCCACGTGTGCTCATGTCCGACACTGAGCCTCTGGGTGAAGCATTGCCCTCCTGTGTCTCCTTATCGTTCTTCTGTTCCTCTGGGGCAGAGAAGCTATGTTTAGCCGCGCCCACTCTCCGCCCAATTCCCTTCCCATGCCCTGCTCCTTTTAAGGCCATTGAGTTGAGATGCATTGCTCAGTAAATGTTGCGCAATTCAGTATTAGGAAGAGGTTGGATATTTTAGAGGGATTCTATTGGTGGTTTATTCACTAAAGAGGGGCCTTCCCATTCCGCCTCATCAAAGTATTCATTATTGCAAACAACTCTTGGATTTGTTTAATTTTAACTAGACTTGGCGGTTTTTGGTTTGAACAACCAAAACGCACCATTATTGTTCTCCCCAATACGAATGCACAAGTCTAATTTTAACCAAGTTTCTTAATTTCTCCTCCTGAAGATGACCCCTGATCTCCTTCACACATCTTTACATGATCTGTCATGGAAAATGAATCTCGCTAATAACTTAGCTTAGAAAATTATTGACATATTGGAGATCTGAATATGTCGGGCTTGGGGGAGAGGAGATCTGGTGATTAATTAAGGTCTGAGCAAGTAAACGGGCAGACCACATGGGCCAAACTTTTCTTCTCTCCCCTCAAATTCTAGTCTCTGTTAGAAATGTAACAAATGGGACATGGCTGCCCCCTAGTGGCAGTTTCAGGTTAGGGACATTTGGCTTCCTGTTTGTGACGGTCTCATAATTATATTATTCTCTTTTATATTTGCGTACTAGGAATATATAATAATGCATTAATAAATTACGTCACATTTATTTACATCAGGAATAAATAAAATAGTAGCAAAGAAAAAAATATAAAAGTAGGTATACAGCCTAGGAATATACAACATAAACGGACACAGTGCATACTATCACGGGTATTTGCACAAAGCATTACAAAATGCCCCAAAATACATTTAAATAGTCATTTCTTACACACTATTCACAAACATACCCAGTAACCTATAATGGACTACGGCGGCAGGGACCATCAGGCTCCCAGGAACGTGACTACTCAATGGGCCGGTTAAAAAGGAGAGCCCTGATGTCCTATTAACACACAGCGCGTGAATTTGTAGCCCATGGAACAGCGTAGCTAAATGATGGGGGGCTTGACTGGGTGGGCTTAGGATAATGGGGTTAAGAGACATTCGTTAAATAGGGCCCTCCATTTTGTGACTGTCACTTCTAATCAGTCTTTCTTACCTGAATCTTCCCTCCCTCCCTGTTATCAGTAGGATGATTGAGGGTCTCCTCGTCGTTAACATGTCGTGGCTGTCAGTGTAAGGTGGGGGTGGAATAATGGTTAGTTAATAGGAAATAGTGTCTTGGTTGGTGTTGGTGGCTTCCAGCTGGTCGGTGGTTCAGAGCCTGGTGTGGGAAAGGCGCGCCTTGGTATGCTCTTTCCCGACTGGTTTTGTTGTTGGGGTTAATGGTGTTATATGGGTGATTGGAAATCAATGGGTGAATGTATGCACCTTATTAACTTTGTAGCAATGACTTTGTTTTGTTAATTTGTTGGCAGATTTGTTTCCCATACATATTCAATCTGTGGCCATTTTGTTTTCCCAAACCGTTTGTGTCCGCGTGTTTATTGGGTTGGGGGTTATGGTGTTGGGATTCCGGGCCATCAAATTCAACGATTCCTCAGTCAAGCTCATAGCTCCATACCAAGAACCAATTGGACCATCTAAATCTGCCCTGTTTTCATCACTTTTTACTACACTATTAACACATTTTACTACACTTTATTGTTTAGCTGTCGTGAGTTTCTTTTGCTGTGCCTGCCCACTGGATGTTTATTCCAGGTACCTACTACCCCTTGAGTAAAGTGAAATTTGTCGAAGGATGTGTGATTTCACCGTGACTCCTCTGTCCCATCAGAGCGAGAGGGTCAAGGCTTAGTTATCTGCAGAACATTTCGCGTGGCTACGCCTGCCGCCTCTCAATAACACAGGAAGGGGCAAACTTTGTTCTAGTTCCCCTATTGTGGCTTTTCATCCTTTTCATCGTGTGATGATGATTTGTCATCCGGCCTGAAAATTATTTAAATAAAGCAACACTGAGTGCGTTTACAGGCAAATAACAAAGCCGCCATATCGTTTTTTAATCGCATTAATGGCGGTCTAGTTACTAAAATGCAATGATGAGCAATTTGGTGGTAAGAATAGTATTTTTTGGATGGAGCTGCATTTCCTGCTATGGAGCTGCAGGCTTTATATGTTTCATTTGCTTCCCTTTTCTCTTCTCGCCCCCAGTTTAAGCAACGCATACCAAGAATATTGAGTTCCTTTAGTCTTTCTTGATAATTTCTTGTAAACCGCTTACCATTTTTGTAGCTCTCTTCCTGAAATGTCTCCAGTGTCTCCATATCCTTCTGGTGATGTCTCCAGAACTGTACGCAATATTCTAGGTGAGGTCTGACCAGAGATTGATAAAGTGACTCTATTGCATAGTCTGCTTACCTTTAAGTCATCAGTAATATTTACCCCTAAGCCCCTCTCTTCTGTTGTCACTGAGAGAAGAACAGTCCCCAGTGCTATATTCTGCTTTGGGAGTTTTACATTCCAAGTGCGTTATTTTACATTTATCAACATTAAACTGCAGCTGCAATACTCTCCGCCATACTTCTTCACTTATGTTAGTTGACATTTTCCAGCTGGAAGGCCTTGACCCTTGTACTGCCCATGACCAGTCAAGTCAGTGTTACCCCCCCCCAAACAACCCCCCCAGAAATAAATGACAATAACACAAAAATACACGTGCATGTATTTACCAAATGACCCAACATTTCTTTATTGAAATAATACATAAATGTAAAACATTTAAATGCTGTTTAAGCAACACGAATACCATGAATACAATATAACCAATTTAGTTAACTAACCATCTTCCAGGACACGGCCTATTAACCCGCTGTTGGCCACTGGTCGTTTACCTCTAGCACATTGGGATAGAGGCAGACCTGTTAAAGCAGGCTTTAATGCGTGAACATTATTGTACTGGAAACAAATGCAGGTAGTATGTTCCTTATCTAGATTAAATAATTCTAAATAATTGCTTGGCCCGTTTTGTAAAATTGAACGGTTTTATTTAATAACCAAGGAGTTGTTGCATATTTAACGCAACTGCCTATAATAAGCCAATTTTAAAAACATTATTAAAAAAAATAAAAAACTTAAAATGAAATTATTCAAAGCGAGTTACACACTTAAGCTTGCAAAGAAATATCAGCGATTTTCTTTTTGGTATTTTGAGCAGCAAAATGGCAACTAAGCTTATGGCGTCAGGTCCAGGGCATACAGCTTCAGTGGAGCTTTGGGGTATCATCACTTTAATATCCCGCCACTGGGCCACCATGTTGGGGTAAATGCATCACTGGTGGCAACACAGAAGCACGGAGAACACCCTCCGCTCAATTTTTAGTTCCTTTTGTGGACTTGAGCATAGATGCTGGTATCTGCTGGATGATTTTTTTCCAGCGTGTTCTTTTTCAAGACATCTTTGTTCAATATGGCATAGGTAATCCCATCGCTGTCGATATTATCATCTGAATTCTGCCTATTCTGCTTTTCCTAGAATTCAAAACAAAGGGTTAATCTCACTTTAGCATCAATGCTTCTATTACATTTTCTTATAGACCTTTTAGACTTTTCAAAGCAGCCTCCTAATAGATTGTAAGCTTCTGAATGCAGGTCTCACTCCTCTTTCTGTACCTGTATGTCCCACCTCTGTTCAGGTTACTGTTAATATTGTATATTTTAATGTTAAAACTCTCATTGTATTAACGCAACGGAATCGGCTGGAACAGCCAGGAAGGGCAAAATCTTTGATATTAAATATCACAAAACACAGACATAATACTGATCATTTCCCCCCTTTAATAAAAATGTAATAGTCAAGACTTATCTTAGTGTGGTTGGGTCTAGGGGGTAGGACAGCACTTAGTTTCTATGAGACTATAACCTATTATTAATTGTTTGCCATTATATTTAGCCATTATGTGTGACATTTACAATATTTAATGTAATTTATAAGCACATTTAGTCTGTAGAGAACACTGTGATACACTCATATCCAGCAAACATTATAGGCCTCCTAGAAAAGCGGGGCATCAGGGGAGGAAAGAGGGACATAAAGTGAGGAAAGAGGGCCGCATGGATTTGGGTAGAATCTTTAGTGATTACCTGGCCTAAAACACTTTGGGTCAAGCCAATGTTGCCCAACATCCACTAGCATTAAAAGCCCATGAAGGCAACAGAATGTGTGGGTTGCAGTGGTGGAAAATTAGTTTCTAGATGCCCCTTGGACTAAATAAGGGGGTCCATACTTCTCTGGTGAATATGTTGGATCAGTCTTGAAATCGGAAGACCCCGGGCAGCGGTAATCTCAGTTATCATATTGTATAAGTGCAAACCTGTCCATCCATGCCTGCACTTTGAACACAGCTTTACTTACATCCAAATTCGTTCCTTTAATTGTTTCATTAATTGCACAATCTGTAACAGAAAGCACAGCCTTGATATAACACGCTTGGTCTCGAGCTTCAAAATTACAAAAAACAGAGATACGTTTTATAGAATGTCCCATACCAGTGATTTTTGGCTAATTGAATTCCGAGGAGTATGTTTTTTGTTTTACTTTTGTAGGGGAACGGTCATATTTAAATTTATTTTTTAAATAACTGAATTACATTATTAAAAGAAACTTTAGCTTTCTTTGTATTTTGTTTTAGATTTCTGCCCTGATGTTATAGCCGGTTTCTTCATCCTAACAACCAGAAAGTTAACAAAATAAGGGAAAAATAAGTTAATGGTGAGAATAACCGTGCAAATGGAGATGTATACATCATCGTCCATATCTAAATGCCTACAGGAGGGTTCATAAAAAATAGAATAGATAGAGTTTATGCCCTGTTCTGCTAAATAAAAAAAACATGAAAATCTCCCTTGTTTTTTTACTGTGTTGTAAAGCGAGAGATTTGCATGATGAAATCATAGTTCGTCCTATTGCCCAGTCTGCGTTGTGTCAAGTTCTGACATCTGCTGATCTCCTAAATAGAGGAACTTGGTTTTTCTTGCTTAACGTAACATTAATGTTCGTTATGGATGAGCCTTTAGTGTAGAAGTTGACGCACGGAACCGGATGAGAATTATTGTAGAAGTTACTTACACGTTACGTCATTGGCGTTCACCGTTTGGTCATCTGGTGGTAGTCCACTGAAAAGGAAGGAGTTCTTAGCCTTGATATATAAAGTATTACCGTCCTGCCTGATTTGTTTTATAATGTTATAATATACAGTTTTTTGTTAATTCTTTTTTAAACATATGTGCTGAGCCAAAGTCCAAATTTGACTTGAAACACCAACAGGCATGGAAGTGAGTAGAAACAAGTAGATAGGTCTATCAGGATGGTCTGAGACCCCAAATATCTTAGGACCCTGGTCCCCAATTCCTAACTCGTTCCTCTCTATCCAAGCTTGAGCCACTACCCTCCTTCCCAAACCAAGCAAATGAAATATAAAGAACCATCCTACCTGTCCATTTTCTTCTGAGATGGTCCTGTAGAGAAGGAAACATCACACAACCATACATGAAAATGTATCTGACTTATATATGCAGAAGCCAGGGCTGGATCCGTGTTAGCATTTGTGTTGTTGGTAAGAGTAACGAATATATTAGCACAGCATGTATTTTTCGTACTTACTGTGTTTTTTAATGACGATGAACGCCATGACGAGCATGCAGATTACAACTATCAGTGCAGTCAGTGACCCGGCAATAATAATCATGTGTACTGAAAAACCAAGTCATGGGTTAAGGAACGCAAGACATTCTGTGGGTCAAGTAATAAAAATAAAAAACAGGCAGTGGGATCTATCAAAATCACAACCAAACATCTGTGAGTTGAAGACCAGATATATTAATATTTTCCTGAAGATATTTGAATTACTTAGCAAGAAACAACAGACAAGAATGAATATATTTTACCTGAATTATAAGGGATTTCATTGTCGTTATTATCTGTGAAGATAGAAAAGATTATACGTATAAAGTGTGAATCTATCTATCTATCTTTCTATATTACGTTTGAGCTACTCCCTAGCTGAAGGCTAGATTGGAAGAGGTTCTAGGGCTGAGATGAGGTGGAAACATATGACAGATGTAGCTTTGAGGGCCAGGCTCAGCTCAGTTGCTCAATTAAATAAAACACCAACACACAAGAGGGGTTTGAAAGGCCACAGCCGTTTTATTTAACAGTCATTGTCCTGTAAAACCTGAAATAATAAACATAGATGCGTTAACAGAGACAATGACGTAACCAAAACCAACCTAGCTTGCCAAGTTATCCAGGTACCATACCACACACCAATTTGGGAGGGGACCAGGATGCCCCAACCCGGACCTGAGGTTCCGAGCACCACTCCTTGCAAGGAACCTCCCACCGGTTATGACCACCAATGATCATACCACCACATTAACCCCTTGGATACCTGGCAAGCTACCGCCCACGACTGTGACTAATGCAGCAACGACAACTCCCCAAACACAACCACATAAAGGGGAGGGAGGGACAAACAATACCCGGTAAGGTTAAACAAAATGGATCCTTACCCCTGTGATCACCAAACTTTAATATCCTCCGACCAAAACTCCTCCCCTAAAATCCCCAATTCCTGCCTTAGCCTAGCCCTGCTCAGCACTCCGTCAGGGCCCACTCTAGTCCATTCTGGCCCCCGTGGGCTTCAGGCTGAACAACCAAGGGAGGAGAAGTACTCATAGTCAAAACAGGAAGATCAACAACCAGATTGTCAAACCATGGGAACAAGAAGAAAGCGTCTCCCCTATACGCACGATAAAGAAGCGGCCTGGAAGCAGGAGGAGGAAGGTGCTTTTCACTAGAAGACACCAGTGCTGACCGGCTCTATGTGCAAATGTGATTCTTTAATCAGAAGTTAGCTCAGGTAGACTCGTGGCTGTGTACCTCTAAGATGATTTTCATTACACATATAGGTTAACTTGTGTTGGACAGTCTTTGAGGAGGAACACAACTCTTTCAAACAATTACAACTAGTCTAAAGTTTGTTATGGATTATGACCGGGTTATGATTGGAGACTATGACGGCATATGTCGAAACATGCTTACATTTAGACCTCTCTTGAACAATCGACGACAAGCATGAATATACCCAACCTTAATTTGGACAAAAAATCCTTAGATTTTAAAATACTATTTATTGAAAATTTTTGCCGTAACTTGTGGATACAATACTCGCCTGGTTGCGCAGGGTCACTCAGTGGTGATCGTATCTGATGCGTTGATGAAACTTGAACAATATATGAGCATCTGATCTCCGAGAGATCCCGGACCGGTACAGAGAACGCGCAGCTGAATGAAGTTGTATTAAAATTCTTTTCTTCGAGCAAAGCCATGTTGTTGTATAGAACACATTGTATAAACTGATAGTTCTCAGAAGGGTTGGTTGCAGAACATAAAAAGCTAGCTTTACTTCTGTCTTCAGGATCCGTGTTCCAGGATATTTCAGGCTTCTTGAGATCTGGAAGAGTTTGATATACATGTTACACTGTAGTTACTGTACAGGGTCATAGCAAATTACAATAGACACGATAACACGTTCAAGTTTATTATTTGAAATAATAGAATAGGTTGAACTGACGCTCCTCTCATCATGGAGATGACCAGATAGTATCATTTCATCACATATTCATGATCAAAAATGAATTTACAAAATCCATTAAATTTACATCTTATTTAATCCTATTTATTTGAACTGTTGCAATTAATTTTGGTCACTGAATCAGGAGAAAAGGCTACACTGATGCTGACTATAATTTTACCGCATAAGTTGATAAATTCTCCTGTCTAATTTTTACTCCTGTGTTCGATTTTATTTTATGTATATAATGTATATCTGTATTAACTCAGTGGACTCGCTTTTTATTGATGTGCACCTATTTCATGTTATTCCGAACACATCGTTATCCATATGAGGTCACACATGCACCTGGGGACACCCCCTGGGTTCGACCCGGAGATTGCCGGGTGAAGCACCGCTTTCCGGTTCTCCGGGTCCAGAGCCGAAACCTCCGGGTCCAGAGCCGAAACATCCGGGTCGTGTGGTCTTGACACGCCCTGCTCCCCGCCCATTTTCCCTTTAAATGGGGGTGTTTTCCTTTGCCGTCAGCGGGAATGCCCCCGACGTCAGGGGGACCTCCCAGTGATGTCAGTGGGCAGTCCTGGCCACTTCCCACAATTCCCAGATATGCACATATGTTGTAACTACTAACCGGTATGACATTGCTTCTTACATCACGTTAATATCACCACATTCATGTTATAAAAATATATAAATATTTTCATGAAATGTATCATACATATCACAAACCTCATCAAAGTACTAATCGTACTGAACATGATAACATATGACATCATAGATGACATTATTTAGTTCTTTCTTAAAGAGGCATTCTGTATTTTTCAGGCACTAGTGCAGTAAACCGTATTAAATCATATTTTTAATGAAATAGATAATAGCAAAGATACTCGCCTTTAGCGGGTTGTACAGGGTCACTCAGTGGTGATTGTATCTGATGCTTCGATGAATCTGAAACCTGAAGAACATATAAGCATCTGAGATCTGAGATATCCTGGACCGGTATAGAGAAGGAGCAGCTGAAGGAATTTGCTATAAATGTTTTATTTGTGAGAGGAGTTGTCAGGTTCTGATATAAGAAACATCGTAGAAGCTGATATTCTTTGGGAGGTTGAGGTATAAAACATGTAAATCTGTCTTTGCTTCTGTCTTCAGGATCCGTGTCCCAGGATATTTCAGGCTTCTTGAGATCTGGAAGAGTTTGATATACATGTTACACTGTAGTTACTGTACAGAGTCATAGCAGCGCACCCGTGATAAATTATCTGAAGTAATGCGTCCATCTTTATGTGATGCTGATAATAGTCCTGCAAACACTGCTTTTTATTATTAAAGACTGGAGACTGTAAATTATTATTAAAGATTGGAGACTGTAAATAGAGGATTGCATTGGGATGCGGGTCCCGTCAAAAAACTTGCAGGCATGGGCAGTTTTTCGGGTGTTGCGGGCGGTCAGACAATGTACCTGCGGGTCCCGGTAATCCCGCGCACTCCCGCAAGGCTGCCTTCACGTTGCTCCCACACAGCGTCTTTTTTTCCACCCAGGAACCCAGTGGAGTCACGTGAAGTGATGTAAATTCACACGACTCCGCTGGGTTTCCGGGGTGAAACAAGAGAAGAAACGCTGTGTGGGAGCAACGCGGGAGTGCGCGGGAAATCTGCAGATCGGTTATGGGTGTTGGCGGGATTGGACACATATGTTGCGGGAGCGGAACAAAAACATTGTGGGAGCGGGCGGTAATGAGCAGAAATTTTAAGCAAAATTGCTAAACATTTTTGTGCAATTTTCTTACAGAAATAAATTCCATATTTGCCCTCTGTATATTCCACGCCAACCATGTGCTCACCGCTGTGTAGTAATGGTATTTTTATGGCCAGAGTCTCTCATGCGGCTCTTATGGCGGCGCATGGTATCGATTCTGATTTAATAAATCCATATGCACCAGTGATAAAAGGCTTTGTGACCGGGATCGGCCGGCAAACCCAGTCCTGGCAGCGCCAGCGTTATTCCCAACCTATGCGTATGTAGCACCTTATGTCTGAATGTGACATGGCGGATCCAGGATAACGGAAAGGGACAGCGCCGTACGCGGGGGGGGAAATACAGTGAATGTATGATGTTTATAGTGTTATGAATGGGAATATATTATGTGTTATATACCTTATGGAAATACCAGCTACTCACCGATAACCTGTATTTGGAGGCGATCACTCAATGAAGACCACGGGTTTGGCCCGTAACGTGGATCATTATAATAACAATAATAATCTCCACTGTGATTCTCATTGGCATTTATGATGGGGAAGTCTGCTCTGTACCCTCCAGCATCTAAATACCGGATATTAGTGCCATGATGCAGATGAAACCGCAGTTTGTAGGTTGTAGCTTCGCACCGGATAGTTACGTTCTCCCCTCTGTTTATTACTCTGCCGGGAAAGGCTGTGATTGTCGGCGGCGGCAGCTGTCCTGACAACGGAGAAACGGAGAGATAACTGGGAGGTTTTTCAAACTGTTAGTAAAACGTATAATTAATATGACGAGTATAGACCTCGCTCACCGAGAATGTGAGGTTTACTGAAATAAGGCAGTGCTTCATCATTACGGAAAATGCTGTAAATGGCTGTAAATACGTGAGAAGCTGTAAGAAGGTGATGGGTTTTGCGCAAGACCAATCTTTCACCTGTATATGTATGTGTGTGTATATACTGTATCCTCCTCTCCGCCAGCCATGGACTTCTGCGCAATGCACTTAGACAACCTCCGCTGCCGGCACTTCCGCCGGGGCTTCTATGGTGGAGCACGGGTGTGACATAAACTTTCGGTGCTCCACCGCAGCAGAAGTGCCGGCAGCGGAGGTTGTCTGCACGCATTGCACAGACGTCCAACGGCCTGCCCCACTAGACACAAGGGAGTCTGGGGGTGCATTGGTAAGTCGGAGGGGGGTGGCACTTCTAGATAGCACAGTGGTATATCAGGGAGGCAGAGTGGCACCTCTAGGGGGCATATAGCATATCTGGGAGGCAGGTGGGAATTTCTATGGCACATAAAGCATATCGGGGGTTATAGAGCATATTAGGGGCAGCGTGGCATATCGGGTTATAAAGCAGATCAGCAGAGCAGAGGGGCATATCTGGGGGGGCAGAGGGGTATATCAGGGGGCAGAGGGGCATATCTATAAGTAAGGTGCATTATGAATTAAAGAGGGGACCTTAAAATGGCTATTGGTTTTCTGTTTGTATACAACATATGCTGACAAACCTTATAGTAGATACCAAAAATGTTAAAATACATGGATGCGTGTTCATTAGATAAAATACTTTATCTAATAATAATTTATTCTTTAATATAGCACCAAACTTTAAGGGTGCGGCCTAAATTTGAGCCAATACGGTGTGTGTGTATATATATATATATATCCAAATCAATGGGAGCACACAGGGAGTTTAAATGCTAACCTACAAACGATTTTATTAGCACGTGCATTACATTAATTACTGTTTGTGTTAATAAAATCCTTTGTGGATGGGCGTTGTAAACTCCCTGTTGCAGTATCCATTCATTTGGCTCCTGCACCAGGGTCCGGTGTCTTGGTGTGTGTGCCGTCGGATTCGCTGTGTGTGTGTATATATATAATATATACTCTAATGAATGTGTCACATTATGTATATAATATATACAGTGAAATTTGGTATGAGATATTTTGGGAGAGATTAATGTCATGTAATGTTTTTATAATGCTGCTGCTTTGATCGCTCCATTGGCTTCTATGGCAATAATATTTTTTACATAAATACTTAAATACTTCATAGAGCTGAACAAATAGTTTAATACTTCCAGCTTTATCTTTTTTTGTTATTATTACCAGTTTATTGTAAATACGAATCTCCGGCTGTCTTATTACAGAAATAAGAGCGTTAGACACTCACCTGATGTGATATAAAATCCCGTCAGCAGCCAATCTGCAGGTTATAAGAAACATACAATACATGAAAATATATATACTGTATTTGCTTGTTTATCAGATGAACCTGATTAAAAGACGACCCCTCAAAATTTGAATATTAATTTAGGAAAAAAAGAAAATGCCTGAAATTATCAAGACTCCCTAATTAGGAATAGATTTACTAGTAAAGTATTAGATTTGCAATGTAAACTATTGTTTTCATATTTAATAAAAACTATGATTGAGAAGATTTTTTTTTCTTTTTATTTATTTTTATTTGCCACTATGCCCCAGTTATGCGCATCTGCCCCCCAGATATGCTTTATACAGCCCTATATGCCACTCTGCCTCCTTGACCTGGATCCTCTGGGGCTCTCTGTCTGACTGAGCACCGGAAGGTCATCTCACGCCAGCACTTGGTCACAGAAGCCCCGGCGGAAGTGTTGGGCAGCAGTGGAGGTTGTCTGCATCGTGCAGACTTTCCCCGGGTGCTATAGAGGAGAATCCAGGTTCCCTGCAGGGCTGCGGGGGATCTGGATCTTAGTCTTATAGTCCGACCTCTATTTGAGGTTGGATTATAAAATGACCTTGAATATAAGACTGGTATTTTTAAGAGCATTTGCTCTGAAAAATCCTTGTTTTGTATTCGAGCAAATACCTCAATATTTAAATAACTTTTCTATGAAGTTGCCTTCTAATTTAAAATAGAATGGCCATATTTTTCCAACAATAAATACTATCTTTATCTGCTATTCATGTGCATTACTGGTGGCTATTGAGGTAACCAGTAATTCCCAAAGGAAAAAGCCTGTGTGGGGAAGGTGCAGAAATGATTCCATTACTTTACGCCTTGTCAATTGAGCCTTTAGCTCAATCCATAAGAAACTCTAGTGGGGTAACAGGCATTAAAATAAATCAATACGAATTTAAGATTACACTATTTGCAGATGATATTATTTTAACACTATCAAATCCGGATAAATCTATAAAATATGCGTTGGAAGCAATAGAAAAATATGGTAAACTTTCCAATAAAACACAGAGAAATCTTATAACACAACTAATATTAGCTTGCAAATTAGTTATCGCAAGGAATTGGGGAAATATCCTGGGATGAGATCCAAGCTCAGATCCATTTTCAATGTAAAATGGAGAAAGGCTATTACGGAAGTATAGCTAAAAGCAATAAACACAGAGATATCTGGAAACCTTGGATAATCCGCGCATAATTATTACGGCGTTTAAAAAACACACAAAAATTATAATAATCAATAAAGAGATACCTATATATCTGTATAATGAATGCGTGCTATTAAGAATATGTAACAATTTAATTAATATATAAATTTTTCCCGTAATTGAAAAGAGTTTGTCTGGAATAACATGAGAAAGGGACATTACTTACAACTTATTCCTTTGTAATGTGCAATATGTTTGTATATGTATTTTTTTCACAACAGTGAAACTGTATGTATATTTATGTGTATTTATTATGTATGAGTCCATTTTTGTAGTTTTATAACATTAATAATAAAAATAAAAAAAAAGACATGATTCCAAGATCAAGATCAAAGTGATGTCTTATCCCCCCCTTCTCATCACATCCATTCTATCCTCCTTTTAATGGCTTTCTATACATTGCTTCCTCTATCGTGCACGTTTATCATCGGATTATTGAGCTACTTGGCTTGATTTGCCTTCCAGATGTACCTTGGAGATACCGCATGCCAAAAAAACATATAAAATACCTCTTTGCGTGTGTTACCTTTTCCGTATCACATGGTTTCAACCTCCATGTTTTCATTTTAATGTAGTTCTTTATGGCAAAGAATATAAAGTACACCTTCAGACCTTTTAAGACATTAAGACTACTTTGATTTGTTTATTAGTTGTATTGTCCCCTGGAGTTTCCATGAACCCCAATGTTTACAAATTGTGATACTTACGTGTACAGATTTTTTGAAAAGCTCTATATTAGACTGTGAATGTACGAACCGTCAAACCAAGCAATGAAACCGAAGAAGAGAAGATATCAGGGAGTTTTCACTAAACCAGGAGTTTGAGGGGCATTTTACATTTCAGATCTTCCTTTACTACGCATTGTGATGGACCATGTGAAACGGATGCTGGATCCCCATTTTAGGAAGATTATTAGGGCTGTCATGGGGTTAAACTGTAATATTTTAGTATTTTCACCCCTTGACTCGTTTTTAAGACTTCTCTAATCCCTTCGCCTCTGTTGTGTATGCTGTATGTTTGCTGAATTGGTCTGGCGGCGGTGTTGTCTGCCCCTTGTCATTGTGTTGTGTGTTAATTATGTTAATCCTTTCCTGTTTCTTGTGTTTGTCAATTTCCCCTCACCTGGTAAACTGACGATATAAACGATGCCCTTTACCCCTGGAGGAGAACCTTTACTCAGAGAACCGGAGCGGCTGCCCATTTTGTAGCCGGCTTTCAACAGGGAGGATCCGGTAGACTCCCCGGTTCCCATTACACCAACCCACTGAGCTTTATTTGTAGGAACGGGTGAGTTTGTCAGCGCAATGTGCAGTTACATTAGTGAGACAGGTCTTCAATAACCCTCTGTTAGTCAGTGCCAACTCTCCTCTTGCAGGCGCTTACCGAGGTTACTCTTTTATAATGCACGGTGAGGATGGCAAGTTAAGCAACCCAACGAACATTTTGCTGATATGTTATTGAATAATAAGACGAATATTATGCTGTAAACAGCGTACAAGTTACAAAGTATAAAATATACTCACAGAAAAAGAGAGTGACGGAATGCCAAGACATGGTAATACGCCGAGGATGTTCTTAAAAATGTGTGAACTGATCTATCGTAGAGATTTCACTTCCTCATCTGATGCTCTTCTTTTAACCCCATAAGGACAAAGTTGTTTTTAAACTTGAGGAAGAAGTTGTTTTCAGTATCTTCTCAATAAGGTTTATTTATTAAAGTTGCGTTTTCAGATAAGATAGAGGTTACCTCCGCGTATGTTTGTAGACTGAAGTCGCGTTCTACAGAAAACAAAGCTGTTTACATATTCATTCACTAACATAGACATTGTCTAACGAGCCGGGCTGCTGTCCTAAACAGGTAATGCCCCTATTTTCTTGCATTTATTTTTCCACATCAATACATATAAAACATAATTAATTTAAAATAAAACAGTTATTTACAGATTGCTGTAAGTTCCTTCACCCATCCCTATGAAGCGTTGGCCTGCCCATCGCACAAACCATGTTTCACTGTGACACAGGCACTGTACATGTGTATTTCATCCAGACACCCAAAATATGATATGGACTACAAACCTGCGCATGAATTCCCAGATGGCCGACCAAATGGCGTTCATCATACTTATGTCTTCTTTCAATAAACACCCGCTTCTAAAACTATTGCACTCACTATGTACATATTATCTCATTTGTTCAAGCTTTCTCTCCATCATCCACCATGCCTTCGGCTCCTTAGGGTCAAACAATTAAAAAAAACCCAATTAAGATAAATAACAAAGTGTCGTCTGTATAATATACGTATTTGGCAAAAAAATGATAGTGTGCGTAATATGTAGAATAGTTCATATGTTATAATTATTAAGTGCCACCTAGTGGTTTGCTCAGTTTGTTCTACACTCTACACGTAGATTTAATTTGCATTTTGTTGTATTTTTAATGATATAGATGCTTTGCCTCCAGAGTTTTAGTGTTATACTTATATAAATAAGAATTTATATATATAATAAGTATAGGCCAGTGTGCTTGTATTATCTTTACGTAGTTGTTTGTGACTTTATTTTAGGTTTCAAAAGTAATTTCCTGTCAGTTTGTTTAACTTCATTTATAGTGATCTCTAATTTACTAGGTACTAAAATTGTTGTTGCAGGGAGCATTTTGTAGAGTCATTCCCAGTTAAACACAATATCTGGTTACACTTACAAAGATTTTATATTACATTACTATATATTTTTGGATATATGGGTGGCCAGGCTAGAGTGACCACAATCACCAGTGTTTCTGACACACACACAGTTTTCACTGACCGGAACACCGATCGCACCTCTATGCAGTGTGTGAGAGAACGGATTTCCTTCCGTGTTTATACAGAACATATGGTATTTTACATTTCTCTAATTATAAAAAAAGTATTTTGCATATGAACAGTGGAGGGCTGGGGGGGAAGGTAAAGCCATGTGACCACATCCGCACCTTGTCGTCCACTGATACGCACTGGCACACTTATTCACACATACTTACACAAACATACACTCATGCTTACACATACTTACTCTAATACACCCTTACACATACTCACTCCCACACACTGTTTTTTTGTCGAGCCACTTTGCCCATTTTTCTATCCTTTTTCTCTTTTACTGTCCTCTTTTTTCTGTTTTATTCTTATGGGCAATCAAGTGAATAGCAAGAAGTGCTTCTTGTAACCCATTTCCCATTGATCTCGCTTCTTTGATTCTTGTACAGTTTCTTTTGCTATATCTTTTTTGTACCTCTCAATGACTTCTGTTCCTCATTTTCTGTGTTTTTTAAGCCCATCATCACCTTTTCTCCTCCTTATATCTTGCTGAACACTTTTATTCTGCCTACTTCTTGCAGTCTCTTTTTTCCCTTTGATCTCTCTTTTTCTTTTTCTATGCACAAGAATATGGTAGAAACAAAAAGATGAGATCTCATTGTTTTTATCCTATCATCTAATTTCCTATATATAAAAAAAACTATGATGAAAAAAAACACTTTTCTCACTTTTATTTGAAAAATATTTTACTCATCCAAAAAGCTAATGGAAAAAAACCTGCTAAATAGATACTATTTGTAGTTTAGAAATACACAATATTTTTATGTTTTTTTGCTTTTTCCTGCAAGTTATTGGGCAATACGTACGCATAGCGTTTTGCTATTTCAAAACCGTTCTATTTTGGCCAATGCGGTTTACCCCATCAAACCATATCTTTTTGAAAACTAGACACCTATTTCAAATGCTGGTATTTTTAACCCTTTCCATGCACTAATTCTACTAAGCACCCTTTGTCAAACTTTGTGGTAGTCATTTATTTTGTGCTGAGGCTCACACAGAAGAATCTCACCCTGTAAAATGTGCCACATAAAGTAGTTACAGTGAAATGAACGGATCCCTGGCTTGCTCTGCTCTTATATAGGCTCTCTTCATTACTAGTCTGCTTTTTGTTTTCTTTGAAAGATGCAGCACAGCCATTGAACAAGCTCTCAGCGTGATGTGACAGGAGTCAGCTGATTGGACAAATGAAGATCCGCTCATGCCGTGTCCCTCCTGTAGGCAAAATGGCCGCCAGGGCCACGGAACAAATGAACGCACGGTGATTTTTTGTTTCTTTCATGCAATGTGGCATTCCTTCGGATGTATGGAGAAAACGGTTACATTCAGAAGGAAACTAAATCAGACCCCCCCTGATTTTTGGCTATGTCTACCTCTCAGTCAACTAATGATTGAATCAATCACAATGACATTTTGGAATTCGTTTTCATTTGTTTCATTGGGGATCATCCTCATTATCAGAGATTCATATAACTGCATGAAATAAGGTTCGTACTAATGCTGGTTTTACATTTCGATTTCCTTATGTCATTTTGCATTATGGACGACAAACTCCAGTCAGCGTCCCTTGCAGGAAGGGCTTAGCTGTCTCTGCGTAAATCGCATTTAAATGATTTTCAGCAACTCTCAATTACCTTTATGTTATACAGGGTCAACCAAACTCTTATTAAAAATGAAGGTCGCAGAGACTGCCCTTTCCTAATACACAGTAATGTCAAGAGGCTGAGTTTTAGCCACTTTTGGGAACTTTCCCATTAGTGAATAAAAACCTGCTGAAATCAGTTGATATATTTTTAATTGGAATATGTTGATTAACTCACATTTAGTTAGCAGGGATATGTATAGTAAATGTAATATAACTCAGCCATAAATAGGAGTGGCAAATGATTTAGTCTGGTTTGGGAAAACATTTAGGAACTGTTCCAGAATGTGGTCCAGTGACTTTTCCTTAGACATACGTGTTCTCCTTCTCCTTCTACTCCTCATGCATGGTCCCTTTCTCCATCCTAGCTTTTTTCTACCCTTTCTTCTTTCACTCCACGATTAGTCTTTCACCCATTCCTTTCTCTCTTCTTCTTCACCCCATCCTTTGAATCTTTCTACTTCTTTCTACTCCCTCTTACTCCCAAACGCTGCCCCCCAACAGTTTACCAACATCCTCCAGTGACAAATTCTCAGCCTAACCCTCAAATTCTCAGCCATTATTCTCAATCCTTACATTGCTCTTATGTAAACCTATACTGGGTTTCATATTGCGTTATCCATATTATCAGTCATTGAAGTTTAAATATGGTTTCTAACTTACTATTTACTTATTATTAATTAGAAGTATTTATAAATGAAACAAATTTACACAGTGTAGATGTTTTTGGCTTTTATTATATAAAACAACACACAAGGAGTTATTTAATGTTAAAATAGCAAGAACAATATGCAGCCAAATTAGTATTTCACTTCTTTACCAAGCGAACCCGAAACTAAATCCAGACGATATTTTTATTTTTGTTTTGTTGCTTGAGGACCACACTGTGACCTTCAGCCGTGAAAGAAATTGATACTGATCTCAATATGACTTTGCTATACTTGCTATAGGACCGCACCGATGGATATTGTTTCCAACAGTTGACCTGCATTTTTGTCTTTTACACCTGGAAAGGCAAAAGAAAAATCACAAGCGGGAAAGATGGAAGGAATCGGTTTGAATTTTTTCAAAATTTGATAAAAGAAAAAGTTAAATAACAGATATGCAAAAACAAATCACATATAACAGTATACAAATAAAAAAACAAACATTAAAACTTAGTAATATAAGTTATAAGTAATCCTATTACAAAAAAAAATCATATAAACAACACAAAATTACAAAATCATTTGGGAGTCGCCATACTGGGGGATCACGAACTAAACTGCCAAGCATAGAGAGCCAGAATACGGGACAAATAATTACTCTATATATAGTATACTTCACTCGACTAAGTCATTGTAGATCATTGAGTACCGTTGTTTCAAAGCCCGGTCTGCAATTAATTTGTGTTTGCCTTCCAAAAGGTTTGCGCTAATTTTTGCGCTAATAGCATTTTTGCGCTAATAGCATTTTTGCAGCCGTTAATATGTGAAGGGCTAAATAAGGAATCGGTTTGATTTTAGCAAATGTACAATTCTTTTTAATTTGTAACTGTTTTTATGGAAGCTTTCAAGACCAAGTTGTTAGATCATGTCATCAGGGATTAATAAATGGAAAGGGACCTAACAACTTGGTCTTGAAAGCTTGCAACTAAACTCTGTTAGCCAATAAATGGCATCATTTGAACTACACGTTTCTCCTGTTTTTCAATGGCTAGCATGGTACAAACCTTTTTAACTGTTTTTATATGATTCCGTATGATGAAACAGAGCATAAAGACAATTATTCCAGAGAGAAGCAGACGGATGATGTTTCCAGTGGTGTAGTCACGTCCTGCAATAAAATGGAACGCATTAAAAGGCCAATCAAATAAATTAAAGACAAAGAACAGGTATTTCATTGGTTGGACTGACGCTCTTTTTCTATGGTGATGACGAGAAGGTCCAGTAACATATAAAATGACTTTCAAAGAAGGTTGACGTCACATAATCCATTAATTTGAACAAAGGCATAATCCTATAGAATTACACCGTTAATGTTATATTCCTTGTAGTCAGCAGAAGTCAGGAGAGGCTTCTATGTTGGACCAACAAGGATTTCTAATGCAGGAAATTGGTTTTCTTTGATTGGAAATATTCTGTTGGTTATCCTACCAAAAATATCTTTAATAATCCGTTAATGAAATAGATAATAGCAAAAATACTCACCTTCAGCGGGTCGCACAGGGTCACTCAGTGGTGATCGTATCTGACGCTTCGATGAACCTGAAACCTGAACAACATATAAGCATCTGAGATCTGAGATATCCTGGACCGGTATAGAGAAGGAGCAGCTGGAGGAATTTGCCATAATGTTTTTATTTCTGAAAGGAATCAGGTTCTGATATAAGAAACATCGTAGAAGCTGATATTCTTCCGGGAGGTCAGGTATAAAACATGTAAATCTGTCTTGCTTCTGTCTTCAGGTCCGTGTCCCAGGATATTTCAGGCTTCTTGAGATCTGGAAGAGTTTGATATACATGTTACACTGTAGTTACTGTACAGAGTCATAGCGGCGCCCCCGTGATAAATTATCTGAAGTAATGCGTCCATCTTTATGTGATGCTGATAATAGTCCTGCAAACTGCTTTTGTTTATTATTATTATTATTATTATTGATTCTCTGATGTTTCATCGGAGACTGTTAATCTGAAATGACTTTATGGCGAGACAGGACCAGTGTAGCCAGTGAAAAAAATTAAGGAAAAAAATGAAAACATAAATGTTTATAGTGTTATGAATGGGAATAGATTATGTGTTATATACTTTATGGAAATACAAACTACTCACCGATAACCTGTATTTGGAGGGGATCGCTGTATGAAGACCACAAGTATGGATTATACAGGAAGTCAATATAATCACAATAATAATATCCACTGTCATTCTCATTGGCATTTATGATGGGGAAGTCTGCTCTGTTCCCTTCAACCTCCAAATGCCGGATATTAGTGCCATGATACAGACGAAACTGCAGTTTGTAGATTGTAGCTTCGCACCGGATAGTTACGTTCTCCCCTCTGTTTATCACTCTGCCGGGAATGGCTGTGATTGTCGGCGGCAGCTGTCCTGACAACGGAGAAACGGAGAGATAACTGGGAGGTTTTTCAAACTGTTAGTAAAATGTATAATTAATATGACGAGTATAGACCTCGCTCACCGAGAATGTGAAGTTTACTGAAATAAGGCAGTGCTTCATCATTACGGAAAATGCTGTAAATGGCTGTAAATAGGTGAGAAGCTGTAAGAAGGTCTTACATATGACCAATCTTTAACCTGTATATATATATATATATATATATATATATATATATATTTATATGTGTGTATTAATCTGATTGTGTCACATTATGTAGTAAGTATAGGGTGATAGTCTGTATGATGATTTGTCTTTGAGAGATATTAACAATACGAAATACTGGCATACATTTATAAAACATTACAGGAAATCACACTGTTTTGATCGCTCCATTGGTTTCTATGACAATAATAATTTTTACATCATAAATACTTAAATACCTCATAGAGCTGCTGAACAATTTTTTTTAATAATTCCAGCTTTATCTTTTTATTGTTTTAATATTACCAGGTTATTATAAATAAAAGATCTTAATTATTTCCAACTGTGTCTCTTTACAGAAATGAGAGCGTAAGACACTCACCTGATGCGATATAAAATCCCGTCAGCAGCCAATTTGCAGGTTATAAGAAACATACAATACATGAAAATATATATGCAATTAAATAATGGTTTCTATTAAGTTGCATTCTATTTTAAAATAGAATGGCCTGATTTTTCAGCAATAAATAATAATACTATCTTTATCTCCTATCCGTGTGCATAACTGGTGGGGATTGAGGTAACCAGTAATTCCCAAAGGAGAAAGCTTGTCTGGGGAAGGTGCAGAAATTATTCCAAAGGATACAAAACAAGATAAAAGTCATGTTTTACCCATCCTTTCCTCAACGCCCTTTATTTATTTAAGACCTTTAATTCCACTCTAATTCATATCTTCTCTATTTTGAGATCACCTCTCTTTACAATAGCATGTGATTGATTTTATGCATGCCCCCCAACTGTCCTGCCTATCCCTTCCTCCGTCCCACTTGGCAGGGGCAGAGGAAGGGTGAGGCGAGAGCGATACTCACCTTGGGTGCAGCTGCGAGGGGGCGCATAGTCGCCCGATCAGCAGCTTCACCCTGCTGGACTAGTTAGGAGATCACAATTTCCCTCTAGTTGGCTCTGTCACTTCGCTTTACTGCTCCCTGATCACTACTAGTGATGTCCGGTTCATGAACGAATCGCTCTTTTGATCTGATTCTTTTCAGTGATAGTCTACTGAACCGATTCATCCGGAACGATTCATTTGTAACAGTTCAGTCTGTGAATCATGCAGTTGTAACCTGATCCTAGAGTGAGTCATCTGGGATCAGGTTACAGCTCATTAATTCACAGAGGAACAATGACTCGTCAATGAAGAGTCGTTCAGAGAGTCGTTCAGAGAGTCGTTCAGAGAGTCGTTCAGAGAGTCGTTCAGAGAGTCGAATGATTCAGAGAATCTCACTGACACAATACTTCAACTTTAGGGGCAGTTATGCTTGATGGGGTCTTTAGGGTTAATGCTGAGGACCGAGGGTTAATTTAATTTAATAAGGTTAACTTAAGGTGCAGTTAGAGGTAAAGGGGGGAAAACTAAGGGGAATCTAAATCCTGGGGGCAGTGAAGAATAAACCTGTATTTATTTATAAAAGTTCTCTGAATCATTCTCTGAAGGATTTGAATCACTGAAGGACTCTCTGCCTTCAGTGACATCACCAGAGTAGGCAGGCATAGACTCTAATGAAAGTGACGGGCCAATCATCAATGTGACTGCAGGGAGGGACTGGGAAGTAGTAACTCCTGTGAGTCACGCTGAGTGATCCGAAGAATCGGATCACTTCAATGAATGACTCGAAATGATCTGATTCACTTTACTGATCCGAACTTCCCAGTGATGTGGCAAAAAATGTCGAGCGCGGGGATATGACGTCTTACCCCCGTGCTCTGCATTAGGACAGGTGTGTGTGTAAGAGCAGTATAGGTATGTGTGTGTAAAGGCTGGTGTGTGTGTGTATGGACAGCGTATGTGTATATGTGTGTGTAAAGGCAGTGTATGTTAGATTGTAAGCTCGCAAGAGCAGGGCCCTGTATGTGTTTCTAAATTGTTCTACTGACTGTAACAGCGTTGCAGAAACTGCCGGCACTTTATAAATAAATGTAATGTATGTGTATATGTGTGTAAAGACAGGCGTGTATAAGGGCGGTGTACGTGTATATGTGTGTGTAAGGGCGGTGCATGTGTTTGTGTCTGTAAAGGCAGGTGTGAGCAAGGACGGTGTACGTGTACGTGTGTGTGTGTGTGTAAGAGCAGTGTATATGTGTGTAAAGGCAGTGCCCATGTATGTGTGTGTGAAGGCAGGTGTGTGTAAAGGCAGCGTACGATGTATATGTGTCTGTATAATGTGTCTGTAAAGGCAGGTGTGAAGCAACGGGTGAGTGTATGTGTAGCGTGTGTGTAAGGGAGTGTGTATATGTGTGTGTAAGGGCAGTGTATGTGTGTGTTTATGGGCAGGTGTGTGTAAAGGCAGTGTGTAAGGGTCCTGTTGACTACTCTTCCAATGATACTCAGCCAGTATTATGGTGAAAACCTGGCTGGCTGTGCATCATAGGAATTGTAATTCACAGCTAACATCTGCAGCTAGTGTTAACTTCACTTCCCATGATGCTCAGCCAGCATAATGGAAGTAGTATGTCTGGGTGAGCCTCATGGGAATTCAATTCAACGTGTTGGTTATTTTTACTATGCATGACTGTCAGACAAAAATGAAGCGTGTTTTAAGTGGCGGTGCAAAGTGCAATTGCTTGTATTGGTGAGTTCCGAGAGGGTAATAAAAAAAAAAAAAAAAAAAGTGTCCCTCTTTCACATTTTTAAATGGGTATGTTCAGTTTTCCTTGTTGGTCCACTGGACAAAAAAGGACCCCCTTGTCTTTGTCTACGGATACTCATGCGTATTTATCGAAAGTCTCCCTGGTTGTCACTGAAAGGCATCCTCAATAAGCCATCTAATGTCACCTCTATAAATCGGCCATGCAGGAGCTTACTAAGGCTCGTGTAGTGGGGGATCTCACTTGATTTCTCCTATGCATGTGTAGCACCATATGCATACCTGGGAACTTGCCGGGTGAGGGGTGCTCAAGACCCGAATCCTCCGCCCCACTCCCCGCCCATTTTTTCCTTACGGTGTCCCCTCTGTTTATCACTCTGCCGGGAAAGGCTCTGATTGTCGGGGGCGGTTGTCCTGACAACGGAGAAACGGAGAGAAAACTGGGAGGTTTTTCAAACTGTTACTAAAACGTATAATTAATATGACGAGTATAGAACTCGCTCACCGAGAATGTGAAGTTTACTGAAGTAAGTGCTTTACAAAAAAAGGTCTTACATATGACCAATCTTTAACCTGTATATGTATATATATATATATGTATATGTATTAATCTGATTAACGTGTCGCATTATGTAGTAAATATAGAGTGATATTCTGTATGATTTGTCCTTGAGAAATATTTGGGGAGATATTAAAGCTGAATTCTGGCATAAATATATAAAACATTACAGGAAATCCTGCTGCTTTGATCGCTGGCAATACATTTTTTTACATAACTACTTTTTTTATACTTCCAGCTTTATCTTTTTTGTTATTCTATTACCAGGTTATTATAAATACAAATCTTCATTATTTCCAACTGTGTCTTATTACAGAAATGAGAGCGTTAGACACTCACCTGATGTGATATAAAATCCCGTCAGCAGCCAATCTGCAGGTTATAAGAAACATACAATACATGAAAATATATATGTAAATTAAATAATAGTTTCTATATTTGCCATATTTTTCAGCAATAACTAATAATACTATCTTTATCTCCTATCCATGTGCATAACTGGTGGGGATTGAGGTAACCAGTAATTCCCAAAGGAGAAAGCTTGTCTGGGGAAGGTGCAGAAATTATTCCAAGGGATGCAGAACAAGATAAAAGGAATGTCTTACCCCTCCTTTCCTTGATGCCCTTTATTTATTTAAGACCCTTTCTCCCTTATTTAACCCCTTAAGGACAATGGGCGGTCCCAAAACCCATTGAAAACCATGCATTTTGAGCCTGTACATGTACGGGCCTTGTCATTAAGGGGTTAATTCAACTCTAATTCATATCTTCTCTATTTTGAGATCACCTCTCTTGCCTGTGATTGATTTCATAAATGTTCAATTTTCCTTGTTGGTCCACCGGACAAAAAAGGACCCCCTTGTCTCTGTCTACGGATACTCATGCGTATTTATCAAACGTCTCCCTGGTTGTCACTGAAAGGCATCCTCAATAAGCCATCTAACGTTGCCACCTCCATAAATCGGCCATGCTGGAGCTCACTAAGGCTCGTGTAGTGGGGGATCTCACTTGATTTCTCCAATGTTAGCAAACGTGAGCATTCAGGAGAGGTCATGAGAGATGAAGCTCACATGAGACACTACAAACCCAGAGGACTGGCCCTATTGACAGTTCCAAAAAAGGGTTACTAACAATCGGTTATATACTGTATATATACCCTTACTGTCCTACCATATAGATCATAGTGGCTTGAACCTCAATGTTTACATTTTTATGTAGTTCTTTATGGCAAAGCATATTAAGTACACCTTCAGACCTTTTAAGACATTAAGACTACTTTGATTTGTTTATCAGTTGTATTGTCCCCTGGAGTTATAGTTTCCGTGAACCCCAATGTTTACAAATTATGATACTTACGTGTACATGTTTTTGAAAAGCTCTATGTTAGACTGTGAATGTGCGAACCGTCAAACCCAGTAATGAAACCGATGAAGAGAAGATATCAGGGCATTTTCACTAAACTAGGAGTTTGAGGGGCATTTTACATTTCAGATCTTCCTTCACTACGCATTGTGATGGACCATGTGAAACGGATGCTGGATCCCCATTTTAGGAAGATTATTAGGGCTGTCATGGGGTTAAACTGTAATATTTTAGTATTTTCACCCCTTGACTCGCTGTCATAGTCTATAGACTTACTTCTCTAATCCCTTCGCCTCTGTTGTGTATACTGTATGTTTGCTGAATTGGTCTGGCGGCGGTGTTGTCTGCATAGTCCCTTGTCATTGTGTTGTGTGTTGCTTATGTTAATCCTTTCCTGTTTCTTGTGTTTGTCAATTTCCCCTCACCTGGTAAACTAATGATATAAACGATGCCCTTTATCCCTGGAGGAGAACCTTTACTCAGAGAACCGGAGCGGCTACCCGTTTTGTAGCCGGCTTTCACAACAGGGAGGATCCGGTAGACTCCTTGGTTCCCATTACACCGACCCAGTGAGCTTTATTTGTAGGAACGGGTGAGTTTGTCAGCACAATGTGCAGTTACATTAGTGAGACAGGTCTACATTAACCCTCTGTTAGTCAGTGCCAGCTCTCCTCTTGAAGGCGCTTACCGTGGTTACTCTTTCATGATGCACGGTGAGTTAGCGAGTTAAACCACTTTATTTTTAAGAATCCCACGAACATTTTCCTCATATGTAATTGAATAATAAGACGAACGAATATTATGCTGTAAACAGCGTACAAGCTACAAAGTATAATAATTAAGATACTCACAGAAAAAGAGGGGGACGGAATGCCAAGACATGGTAATACGCCGAGGATGTTCTTCAAGTTCTTTAGAAATGTGTGAACTGATCCTCAAAATAGAGATATCTATCGTACAGATATCACTTCCTCATCTGATGCTCTTCTTTTTTTTTTATTTGTTCTTTATTAAATATTTTTTCAGTAAAACATATAATTAGAGACAAAATTTAAGAAGACAGTATTCCACATACATGTATACAATGTATTGGGGTATATAGCATGTCTAATGTCTAAAATTATTAAATAGAAAACCCTTCTATTTCAAAGTTTATATTACCCACTCAGATTTCCACCATACATACAATGCTTCCCGGGGGGAGCATTGTTGGAACTAACGATGCCACATCTGCTCATATTTCCCTTTTGCATTGGCTTCTTTATAAAAATATTTTTTTCTGCAGAACATTGTTGATTTATTTGAGCTTTAATCTCAAAGCATGATGGACGGTTCAGATTTTTCCAGTTTCTAGCCAAACAGATTTTAAAAGCAAGTAAAATATTTAGCCGCAGAATTTGATCGTTCCCATTAATATCGGGTAAATCTATACCATATACCATCTATACATAAGTTTATAAAAATGTTCCTGAAGATTTAAACAGTGAGACGATTTTCGGGTAATCTGCCAAGCTTTATGCCAGGTAGGTAAGGGAATGGAGGGGTTAAAATCCTTCTCCCAATGTTTTTGTGCCTTGCTCTTATCAAAGTTTTTATTATCTTTAAAGAGTTTTTAAAATCTTAGATATTATCCTTTTAGAGGTAGAAGAGGTAACGAGTTTAAACCAAGGGGTGGTCTCAACAGGCAAGTTAGAGGTAAGAAAAAGCTTGAGTCTAATATATTTAAAAATGCCTTTTGAAGATAATCTATATGTTCCATTCAAAGAAGGGAAGGAGGCCATTTGAGTTCCAGTGTAAAGATCTCCTATCAAGGCTAGAAGCCTCAGGGCCCCGGTGCGAGAATC
>VKOC01000007.1:22574024-22585319 GCA_009364415.1 Spea multiplicata
ACCACCTTACAATGCTAGAGCCACAAGGAGGCAAATTGGGGGCTCCTAGTAGTCCTTCATTGACAGATGTAGGGTTTAATAAGGTGGGGCCTCTGGCATGCTGAAATGTCCCAAATTGGGACACTTGTGTTGGGACGGGAGGCCAGAGGTAAGGAGGGATGGGACTCAAGATGTGGAGCCAGATGCAGAAGTGGTGGGGCCGAGATCAGGACCACCCACCTTACACGAAGAGCAGCTGTCCGCCGTGGGGTTGCCACATAGGACTTGGAATGGTGGTCTGTGCTACAACACATGATCCTCGCGTTCTGCAAAAGTGAGATGGCTAAAGGGGACGGCGAGACAGTGCCCAAAAGTCAGGATTGTCCTACAAAAGCGGGACATTTGGGAGACATGTTTTTTCGAGTAAATATTATCTTATTATATTATTGCACAAAAGCAGTTTTTACTTATGCAGAATACTGTATTGTTGTCAGCATATAACCTCTAAGTAAATTGACTTCAGATATATATATAGATTTTCATACATTTCTGTCCCATTTTTGTCCGTGATCAATAAGTAAATCTGGTAATGCTGACAAAACTCGCATCCATTTACTGGCAAAGGAAAGTAATGTTTTGGTCCAACGTTATCAAGAAAATTGTACGTTTTTTTGCACATTGACGAGAAAATAGACTTATAAATAATAGAAATATATATCCAGAGTACATTCCACATGCCAATTTACTATTCATCAAATCAACATTTTCTTTCCTGGTTTTCTCCTTCAAGTCTGTCCCAAAGAGGTCTATCCCCCACCTGTTGGGGTGTGGCATGACACATAGAGGGGTGGGGCTATAGATATATATAGGCGGGGTCAGGGTAGAACTGCCCTCCTAGCTTACCCGAAGAGCCCCCTTGTGGCACTTGGCTTCAAAGCATTGTCAGATCTGAGTGTCATTGATTTCACAGCTCCTTGGGCTGATCAGAGGATCGCCCCATCTGCCCCATGTTCCCCATGGTCTGCGAAAGTGGGGCAACTCTGTGAGACCTGAAATTCAAGACTGTCCCACATAAATTGGGACAGTGGGCAGGTATGTAAAGTTGTGTCTGCTGACAATACTCGATACATTTTCCTGTGTAAATCTAAAACACATTTCCTGGATTGGGTGACGTTCTTTAATATCTTTCGGCATTTTGGCCAAATGGGGACACTTGTTTTACGGGATGGCTAGGGAAGTGGCTAGGAGGTGGGGTTCTATAAGTGATTTATTTAGAAAAAACAATTGTTTTAGTTACACAGCTTACCATGCATGCATCATTTAGCAGCTGCTGGCCTTAAAGTGACAGGGCTGCATTTCTCCTTCAGTCTGACTCTTTGCTCTTACCCAAAAAACACCCTAAACTCTTAGTATGGAGGGATTTCGGAGCTGGAGAGAGGGCTTGGTTGCCAAAGAATTACTGTCCCTCCTGGGGATTAGGAGGAAAGAGGGGGATTAGGAAGAAAGAGGGACAGGATTATTTGGTTCCCTCCTAAACAAGACAATCGGAAGATTAATTGGCTGTTTGCAATTAGGTTTCGAGTCGCTTACCTTGTTCTTCTTTCTTCTCTTGAACCATTTTAAAGCTCCAGGGGTTTTGTATGCTCGCTGTGCAGGTTTCTATTTCCATGGTTGTTCTTTCTCTGCAAAAAGTGTTGTTTATTCATTTTTCATACGGGCTACCAGTAGGGAAAGCTTAGAGTATGTCCAGACTTCCCTATGATATAAAAAAAAGTAAATCAAGGTGTAGTCCGATTTTGAAACAGAATCTACCAGTAAGGCAAGTGTAGAAAGTGAAAGTATTTTTTAAGAGTTTCGCTTTGCTGAAGTATAAGAGTAGGAGATGAGTTTGAAATGGGATAAGTGGCCTTAGATTACATGCCTTCTCATACCAAGATCTCGGGTACCTGAAACAGGGCATCTTTGATGGGGTTGTTGTGGTCAGGGCTGCGGCAGGACCTGGCACATGGCTTACCACCTGGCAAAGTGTTGAAGGAGAACGCCAGGGTATGACATCATACGCTGGTGCAGATACACAGTTCGTTACAAGGAAGTCACTTCCTTTAATCTCCATTTAATAATGAATGTATGCAGTGAAATGCAATAAGGACTTTAAAATAATGTAAGAGGTTTTTTTTCCCCTGCCAATAATAGGTGATTTCTAGACTCTTTCCAGGGTTTTAAAACGGTCTCCTGCTGGAGTGTACAGGCTCGGTCAGACCATCTGGCAAACTAGGCAAATGGCCAGTGGGATGGTGCCAAATGGTGACGTTGACTTTTCTTTACTGCTGGTCCTTCAGTAAGCATCCTCTGGCTGTATACACTCTTCCTTTTGCTACGTGAGTGCACTCTTTAGCCACACTTAGGTCATTTATCAGATCTGGCCTTTAAGCGCTAGGGACGATAATAATTCCCAGTCCGGCCCAAGTGATTGTGTTGTGTAATATACGGTGAATACTTTGTTGTGTTCATTTATGGCATTAATCTTACAGGCTACATGGGCCAGATTGTTCTTATTTTACATCAGCTTCTGTTCCTGATCAGGTGATGGCTGGCACTTCCGACCTACAGCTGAGTGATCCTGCAGCCCTGTGCCACCCAGTAACTAACCTATGCACTAGCACACATACAGGCTCCCTCTCTCACACATGTACACTAAAACATGCTCTATCAATCACATGCCACTACCTCACACATCACATGGAGCCCTGCCTAGGGGAGGGCTAGCACCTTCTGGCCCAGAGGCAGGTTAAGCCTATTGGGCCCCATTGCCCCCTGCACCGGTGTACGCTTGCACACACAAACATGGTACCTTTCAAACAATTATACATAAAAACACCCATGCTCACACACACACACTTACAAAAACAATCATGCTAACACACACGCATTCATGCTAAGCCACATGCACATTCACTGTAACATACACACATACTTACACATCCTAACACATAGGGTAACCAGTTGGACCAGCCCTTTGTGAATAATTTTGGACCGGTCTGAGGGACAGTTGCTCCCGTTCCCCCTGTGCCAACCTGCCCCTGGTGGTACTTGTACATTGTGCGGTATTGATGTGGGGTCATGTAACATCGTGTTCCTTGACCCCTCGGCACTCCTGCCTCTACAAGTGTTTGAAAAATCTGGGGCTGGTGTGGAGGGCAGTTTCTAATTCCAATTGGTTGAGGATTTCCTTTTTATTTTATAACTAGCAACGCTGTACCACAGATTCATGATCGCCTCGTCGCTTTCCTTCCTTTCGAGAAACCACAGTGTCTCTTTAGTAACCACATATGCTGAAATAGTCTTCCTCCTTCCCTCTTTGGACAAGACGTTTATAGAAACCTGTTCCCGGTGTGCCTAAACACTTAGTAACACCTAATTACTGCACTCACCAGTCGACTGCAGTCTGTAATTTGCCATCAGCAGGGAGAAGAAAGGAACACCTAAAATGCCCACATTTCACCAGTAACACCATCCCTAAATACTGAGTGTCATCGTTCGTATGCAAATCTAATCTGATGTAATCACCAGGTCATTTAGAACCTATTCTTGTTTTGCTCTTCACATTGCATAAACCTCAGTTCCTTGTTCTCGTATCCTGGCCTAGGCCACCATTCTACAAGAAGATACCCAAGGCTACCGACAGGCCTACTTATGAGGAGCCCTGCGGCTGAGAAGAAGACTGGGTGAAAGGTGATCTAAAATAAGGTTGAATAAAAGACACAGGTACACCAAGTTCAACCCTGCTGTTGGTCTGGCTGCAAAAAGGAGAGGCAGAAAAACTGAATTCATATTGAGCATAAATGGCGGGATCCTATATACCCCACTTGGATGGGGCAACTCAATTTTAATCATTGAGACAGGCAACATACCCACGCAATGCACAACACTTTGGAGTGTGAACGATCAGAGACTCCCGTGACTTTAAAATCACAAGAACCTGGCATTGTAACAGGGGTGTGTAGACTTTTTATACCCACTGTATATAATTTTGTATTTTTATAATTGGGAAGAGGGGACTAGGGACTAGAACTGCTTCTATTGTATATTAAAAATCTTCAGGGCAGTCTGGCGCGGGGAATTTGCCAGCCCTTCCTTTGCGTAATAAACTGGTATCTTCAGTCTCTCATCCATCCCAGAAACGTTTCACGCTGACACTTAAGTGGTGTCAGCATCTTGGGTATTAATTTCTTCCGGTGATTTTCTTCATTGACTTGTCTACCTGAAACTGGATAGAGAATAGAGCCTGGTGGTGCCCCAAGGTGCCATGGTACATGACGGTTTCTATTGGATGAACGAACCATAGGAAGGACTGTGCCCGTCATAGTGTTGAATACCCCCCAAATTAACCGCCATGTCGCGGCTTTTCCGTTCTCTCCTAGCCGTTCCAAAAAATGGCGGCCATAAGAAACTGCCTGTTCTGTTTAATGACCTCTGCAACCAGCTGCCTACTCCTTCGTACCAACCGAGCCAAGACTTCTATAGACAAATTGTCGCTCGGTAACAGCAGCAAGGGAAAGCAGAAAAGAAATCGCACAGAAGAAAAAAAAAAATCAATAGCGGCATTGAAAACCTGAAGAGAAAAAAAAAAAAACAATAAAAACTCTGTGTACTCCATTCCAGCTGTAAAGTGTTCCCTAAAGAATTGGCATTGTGCATTTACATTTTTCTACCCATATTTCTGGTAAGAAGGAGGTGTGTGTGTTGTTTTTTTTTTTGTGTATTCCGTGAACAATAGCAATAATAGCGACATTGAATTAATCTGAAGAAGGAAACATAAGGAGAGCATTCCTGGAATTAAACAAAAAAGGCTTAGACGTGTTGCTTTTGTGGATGACATCTGCACCTCCCGATACTCAATTATTCCTGTTCTCTGTGATGATCTCTTTCCTCTAAACCCCCTCCCTTTTTTATTTTAAGTCTAAAATTGACTTTTTATTCATTTAACGACAAGTCGTCACGATAGCACCGCCGCTTGTCTCCTTGACTCTTCTAGATTTACGCTCATTTCTCGTTTCTTTCTAGTTGACTCATCTTTGCATTCTACAAAGTTGCCTTTTATTTGTTCTTTCGTTGTGACCGCTTTTTTCTTTTTTTGTGATGTTTTTAGAAGAATGCCTGAAATATAATAATAAATGGCGGAAAGTAAAAGTGCAAGATTTTAAAACTTGAGACCCGCAAAGGGACTCGTTTGTTTATTCGTCCTGACACCCCCATTAAAGAAGAATGTATATTAAAAGTACCTAAATATGCATTTCTAATATGCGCAACTGACCGAGAAGCTGCAGCCCTGCTGCTGCAGGAGCCCTCTTCCTCTGCGATCCATCATTTCTTGCCACTGATTGGCTGCTGTGTAAGTATACCACATATATTCGCTAAATTTAAAGGGACCACACAGTTGTCATATGCATTAAAGTGCAGAATTATAAACATGCAGCTGTCTGAAAACCATATTTAAAAACACACAATAATTTATTTTTTAATCCAATTAATACTATTAGTAAAAAATGGAAAAATTATGGAATTTCCCCTAAAAAGATCAATTTTTATGAAATTGTTAACCAATGACACAGTATCACAAACCAACCAGTGACTATTAATTTGTATTGAAATGTTTTTTTATGGCGGGATTAAAAAAACAATCTTGCGTATAACTCACTTGATTTGCTCTTTAATTCAAAGTTTAGTGAATAATCTCGTATAGTCCTAGACAGCTATTATTGAGAAATTGATTGAGAAATCACTTAAAGCATATAAATCATTATTTGAAGAACCATTTACTGGCAACTATATCACAATAAAAATAGAATTTTTAACAAAACAGCAAATGTGGGTAAGAAATTGTGAAATATCAAGAACAAAGGATTTCCAAAAAACATGAAATTACCCAAATAAAGAGGAAATATCAAGAGCGGTGTTTCTGCAAAAATTTTGTAGCACGTTCTCAAATGATTACTTTTGCATTATTTTAACTTGAACAGCATTGTTCCCCACCTTGGGTTTGGGAAGGTATATTTTTGGGGGGGCTACGTCATTAGGATGCCGTCCCGGGCTGAAAGGTACCAGCTCTGTCTTTAATATTGTTTTTAAAACACATGTAGAAAATCCTCAAAGAAGGATCTTAAGTAATCTAAACTTTATAACCACAAATGCAGAAGTAACATAGAAACATAGAATCTGATGGTAGATAAGACCTTTTCGGACAGTCTATGGTTTGCCCGTATACATGGAAAATACATAGAAACATAGAATGCATCATTCACTGTACTAAAATCTACCTCCTCTGCTGCAAGGCTTTTCCGTGTATCCACTACCCTCTCAGTTAAGTCATATTTTAAATGCTAATATCTCCCTATACAACCAAGCATTCTGCGAGCATTTCCTGCTGCTCTATTACATTGTCCTCCTCAGAAATAATTACCCCTACATCTCTTTACTCGCATGTTGAGGTTAGGACCGTATCAGATATTCTATACTCTGCCCTTGGGTTTTTATGCCCCAGATGCGTTACTTTGCATTTATCCACGTTAAATGCCAGTTGCCCCAGCTCTGACCACTTTTCCAGTTTACCCAAATCATTGTTGCAAATCTTTGTGTCGTCAGCAAATAGACCTTTCAATCGAGACCATCTGCGATATCACTAATAAAAATATTAAAGAGAATCGGTCCGAGTACAGATCCCTGACGTACCCCACTGGGAACAAGACCTCCCTCCCAATATACTCCATTCACTACAACCCTGTGTTGTCTGTTACTCAGCCACTGATCCATTCAACGACATTGGGTCTTCTATGTGGGACAAAGAAAGGCCTTACTGACATCCAGATACACAACGTCTGCTGCACCACCTTCACCGAAACCCATGTGACTTCAGATGTTCAACAATCCTATCCTTTAACATAGTTTCCATTCATTTCCCCACTACAGATGTAAGACTTACTGGCCTGTAGTTGCCCGACTCCTCCCTACTAACTTTCTAGTGAATGGGCACAACAGTCGCTAATTTCCAATCCCCTGGGATGACTCCCGTTAACAATGATTCGTTAAATAAATCGGTTAACGGTTTTGCTGGCACACCCCCAAGCTCTTTTAATAACTTGAGGTGAATCCCATCAGGCCCCATAGACTTATTTGTCTTTACCTTAGACAACTGAAGTAGAACCTCCACCTCGATAAACTCACATATTTCAAATGATTCAGTCTTTTTTCCCAACTGAGATCCCTTTCCTTAACTTTCATTTGTAAAAACTGAACCGAAATATTCACTGAGTCAGTCAGCTAAACCTTTATCCCCTTCTACATACATTCCTCCTTTTGTTTTTAATGTAACTACTTCTTGTTTTACTTTCCCTTTCTCATTTATGTATTTATAAAATGTTTTATCTCCCTTTTTTATCTCTTCTTCGTGTGATTTGGCAGCTCTTATAACTTGCTTTGCCGCTTTCTGCCTAATCTCATAGATCTGTCTTCCTCACGTTGGGTTTTTGGTAGAATTACTAAATGCTAACCTTTTTGTTTACTATTTCGGCCATTTATGTTATACAAAGTTCCTTTTTGTATAGTATAGGTGATTATTTTCTATCATTTTTTTAGCCAGTTTTGGTATGTAATTTTGGGACAAACTCACAATAATCATTCCAAATTCTAACAAACATACTCATGCTAACACCATACACTTACACAATCTAACATCATACCATAACACACACGCACATGCTAACGTCTTATGCTCAAAAACATTAGCACCTTACAGTAACACACACTAACATACTTACACGCACACAGTAACATACAAACACACTTACACATACTAACACACACAACCTAACGTACTTACACACATATATACAGTAAGATATTTACGCAAAAATCATTACACACACATACTAGCATACACGCATGCAGCTACATACTTACACTCACTAACATTTACTCACACTTACACACAACCTACCATTGTTGGCTCAGGAGGGGTTCCAATGGATGGATGGACACTTGGGAGGTTAGTTTATTATAAAGACCAGAGAAGTAAGATGTATGCCTTTTGATAGTAGGTTAAAGGTGTCGTTCCACTTAGACTATGGTATTGTTTGCAAATAAACCCTTAGAAAAATAATGTAGAAACATATGACATGATTACAGAATATTTAATGGGAATGCTATGGGCACTCAGCAGCTGAGATGTTTCCAATGCTAAATTAAGCTATAATATGTTAAATTCAGCAGAGCGGGTAGAAAAGAACCTTCTAGAGAGCATCATTCGGCTGTGAAAATGGCTGAAGGGCAGGTGGGCATCAGAGAGGCACGGGGTCTCTTTATGACAAAACTGACTGGCAAAGTCTGCTGTAGACTGCAAGAGATTGCAAAAAATGTTTTGGTTTCCCACATCAGTTCTATAAAAATTTTAGTGTTTGATTGCATAAAGTACTTCCTTCTGTTCTTTGGCACGGAGTTTCTTTGTTTATGACAGTAGGTTGGTAAAAGTACCTTCTCCTTTTTTGTTGGAGCAGACCAGAGTAGACCAGATCTGGTGTCCCATGCAGCTCCACCGCTTTATAGAACATCACATACTAGAATCTCTACATGGCATATGGACAGGTTGGCCAAACATGCAACAAACCATTCCAAGGAGGCCAACTGGCCCATTAGCCCAATATCTCCTGGATTATGAGAGATTTCAGATGCTACTCCACTTTGATAACCCTCTCAAACATAGTTAAATGCGCCTAACTGTGGTGATCGACCTGAAGATCTTGTATGTTAAATTGTGTAGCGGTTTCTTCAGATGTGACCCAGTAGGGTCTCCACGCTTCCAATCTGGTTCCTTTAAGACACAACATCCCAACTGTTGCTGATGGACATTAATGTTTCATCTGCATCTTATCTATACATTAAACCTAAAGACTTGTGTGCTCCTGAATTCATGTGCTTATGAGGAATCGGGCAACCGAAGCTTACAAGGGAATGATGACCCAGAACCCGGTTCCTTGGTATCCTTCTTCTGATTAGGCAGCCGGTGGCTATGGGACAATCCAGTATGACATTTATACTGGATTAATTAATACATACCAATGGACACTTGCTGTATCTGTGGAACCTATAGTGGATCTGTCTATTATAAATGTTTTATATAGTGCCATCGTATCTGCAGCGTTGCACAATGGGATAATAACCAACACTCTTGGTTTTCTGGCTTAATTAGTCTACAGGGAAAAGTGTGGTGGGATTTGCGGATCCCGTAAATTTTGTCAGCCTGTACTGTTATTCCCCGTTATTAATATTCAGATATTCTTTTATATTTTTCTTTTAGTGCATTTTCTCTACTATGCTGGTACAAACCTCCTTTTATACCATCAATGCTTGGAATATTTCTTTCGTGCCCCTATTGCCCGTCCTTTTAATATGCGCCACGATCGCATTCAGAAACTTTTGACAGCCTTTCTGTCTCTCTCTTTTGCTTTTTTATTTTTTTTTTCTGGCTAATTTACATAGTATACGGTCAAGATTTCCCAGAAATCCGAAGCTCCTCCCGATTCTGTAAATGACAGATAAATGTTTAACAAGAATTCATGCAGAGTCCCGTAGAAACAGATAAATCAGGCTAAGGAGGGGGGGGGGGGGTATGAAGCTGTGATGAACAAGATACAATAACTCCAACCCAGACGAGAGATAAGCATTACATGATCAGCAGAGACAGGCGTGCCATCCTTTAGAAATCAGAATTAAAATGCTATTTTTGGTAGTTACGGCATGCAATTTTAAATCCGAGGAGGCGGAATTATTCCACTTTGATTTTTCAATAAATTAAATCTAATCCGTTGGAAAACAATCAAGGGTTAAACGTCTGTTGTAATCTAATAGTCGTCTAATTTCATAAATGACCAATCATTCATAATTACTTTTTCTTAAATGTTGCCTATAAGGCTTAATGTAATGAGAACACAAATGATATCTCGCATGAAGAACACAAATTATATTACAGTATAAAATATATAATAACTCATTCTATAAAAAAGTTAATTCATGATGATTTAGAGTTTTTGCAGAGAATAACGAATTTTCACAGGACTCTTTTCTTGGTTGAGATATTCATCTTTAAACATGGAAACTTAAATTTGATGGCAGATAAGAACCATTCGGCAAATGTAGTCTGCTTGAGAGTCTCACTGTGTTAAGGTGCAGTTCTGTCCCACTAATGCAGCTCCTTGATAAGCAAGATAGCAAAGAAAATTAGATAGGACTCTCCAAACTTGGGGTACTTTGACATAGTGGTCGGCTAAGCGATATATGGCCGTATAATGTATGGGATCCCTACTATTTATGCCTTAGGTGATTTTTCAATGGTACTGGCTGAGTATGCGCTGAATTCTTGCTTTGTTTGGAATAAATTATTCTGTTGGACGTCAAACTCATGGCAAAGGGTTAAATGTCTGTTGTAATCCAATACAGATTTCATAAATTACCATAAATACCAATCATTCATAATTACTTTTAAAAGGGTTGCACAACTCAATGCTTAATGTAATAAGAACACATATGCTATCACGTAACAGTATAAAATATATAATAACTTTAGGGTTTATTGCCTTCTATAAAAAAATAAAAGGCTAAGTCATGACGATTTGGAGGTTTTGCAGAGAATAAAGCATTTTCACAGGCTTCATCTCAGATTTGGGAGCCATATGCCCATCCCCTTGCTGTATTAGTCTCAAGCACTTCTGCTGGGAGGCTGCTCCATCTATCTACCACTCTCAATTAATTCAGTATTCGCTGATACAGAATATCGGCGAGATGCGGTAACACATGCCTTTTAACGTGGCAACAGTTTTCCATGTCTATTTCATCCTGGCCAATCTGTAATATATTTTATGCCTTGCCTGCAAGTGGGATAAAGGTGATTTCGAGAATTGCAGATGTTGCATTTGTTAAAAATAAATCATTCTTTTGATCCGGACCACATGTTAATGCTTTGCACCCAAATCATTACGACAAAAAAAAATGTACGCTAAAACTAAAAAAGCGTCATAAATTAACAGCAGAGACAGGAAAATGCTAAGCATTTCTGAAATAATTAACAATATATTGAGATGTTTATGCAATATTGATTAAAACAAGTATTTTTTTACATGGTCATTCACTGGAATACAGCTTTATCTTAGTGTTGACTTATATGTACAAGCTTAACCCCTTAATGACAAATTGCATTATTTTCAATGGGTTTTGGGGCCGCCCATTGTCCTTAAGGGGTTAAAAACTCTCTGTGGCATGCCCATAGGC
>VKOC01000007.1:22585419-22598032 GCA_009364415.1 Spea multiplicata
CCCAGCCTATATCACCCCTCTGTTTTGTTTTTTTGTAGCCGTATCGGACACAGAACTCTTTGTATGACTTTGGGAATATGTCAGACCCATTTGAATGAAGCTCCTGTTTCCACTATATGAGAATATCCTCGTATGAGTAGTCAGCGCCATATTTCTCTTGACCTTAACCCAGCCACATTAACCTCAAACTATTGCAATGAGGGTCTAATAATAGAAAATACGAGGGGCTTTACTCCTCTTTCTAATCCTGACAGCCCCTAATTTGTATTTCCATTTTGCAAAAATACGTATATGCAGAATAAGTCAGTCGTACAGCGAAACGACTCAAGACGAACCCGAGGACCGAGGCTCGGTTGTAGCTATTTTAAGGAGGAAGCCTCATGTTTGGGATAAGACCATCAACAATGGTTTTTTTTTTGTATGTTTCATTTTTAGGAACTTTACCCAGCAGGTAGCAAACACACTGCTGGCTATTAGCTGTTTATGACCTTTATGCTAAGATCAAGTGAGTACCTGAAGGAGAGCTTGGTCCTCTGTGGTCACTGAGCTCGAGATATACTTGAAGCTCACCTAGATAGGTCAACCTAGGTGCTCGGCAGTAGGGTGTGATTTTGTGAGGGGTGCACAAGAAGAATTGTGGCTCCTAATGTGTTGTTTGTGTCCGAGACTGTCCCACGTTCATCCTGAGCTTGCTCAAAGACTACTCCATCATTGACAGTCTCAAGGAGGAAGACCAACCTTCACACCACCTCTCATCTAATCTCCTCAACCCCAGGTGTCAACCCCTACCATAATACCCCTGCACCAATCTGGGTCAGTAAGAGCACCAAGTATCATTTTGGACCCTTCGTGCTCGTTTTATTATATATATCTCTCACTGTCCTAGCCTCAAGCTGGTAACTGGTAGGACATTTTTGTTCTTTTTGGGGCATGTGAGTAATTCTCTTCGCTATAAATATACAATTTTTCCGCTAGAAATGCTGCATGGGACCAGGGTCCGATACAACTCATTTTTTGGTGGCAATAGCGAGGGAGGCTATTCCTTTTTGTCTGCCGCTTGTAGGAGATGCATTCGGGCCAAAGTACAATGTACATTAATATGGATTAATCATCGGTGGGGCTGTATGGGGCACTAAACTGGCAATTTAATTTAAAACGTGCTGCTCAGGTATCTATAATGTATAGCCATTCTATATTCTTAAGTGCTTTTCTCATACTCGTGTCTGTATAATCTATTTCATATAGGTAATAGAAAGTAATGGACTTTAATACATGTCAGCTTCTATTCCCTTCTTGGGTTAAACGAGGCGTATTCTGTTCCCGTTCTCTGTCCGTAACTTTTTATCCTGAGAACAGCTGAGAATTTTATTTTTTTTTAACAATTTCACGGCAACACTTAATCCAAAATGTATGACCTTTCCATGTTTAAGAAAATTAATTGATTTGAAACAATATATACTTGATGGTAACTCTCTGACCAAACAAAAGTATACTTATAAGCATTAAACATATAATAGTCATTTTATAGGCATAAAGTTGTTTAGACATATAATAAATCTTAGCGATCCGTCATTTTGTTATTTCTGTAATCGCAACAATTAATCACTCCCGAATTACCCAAAATGTTCTGCAGAATATGACGGCACTACATAAAACAATAGTAATAATAATATTTATTTGTGTAATATATTATAAAATATATCATTAGAATACAGGAGTTATATCCAGCCTATTGCAGTTCTATTGTAACGTTTCAGAATACCGGTGGACAGTAATCTGATAAACCATAAAAAGAAGTAAAAAGTAAAAAAAAAAAAAAAATGACAAGCTTCAGACCATGAGAACCAGTGGTACGACACCGGGAATAAAAATTAAGAAGGAAGCGGTTTCTTTCACTGATCTGCAAAGCAAATGGGCAAGAACAAGATATGTATTGTTGTCGCAGCTGGGAAGAGAGAACCGAAGCTGTTGCTGTGCCACCCAGAGCCAGCGGAACAAACGAAGCCTTGTGGATCGGGCGGCTGTGCGTTCTGCAATGGGTGATAGGTGGAGAGAGGGGCAAGACAAAAAGGGACCGGTCATCTGACTGCCCTCCCCATACATGAACGATAAATGGACAAAATAGTCAGGAATAGAGGAAAAAAATATTATAAAAAAGTCCCGCTGAAGAAGCTGAGGCCATGGTTCGATGAGGCAGACCTCGCGGCTTCTTGCGTTGCCGAGCTTCACCGGTTCTTAACCAAACTTCAATCTGTGGATCCTATGTTAGTAATGGTATTAACAACCCATGGGAAATTTACAGGGGGCAGGAAGGGTGAATGGGGCAAGGCTAGCCATGCATTGGGATGAGGCCAGCCTCAGTATACTAGAAAGGGTAAGGAGGGTCGGAGAACGGATGAGATCAGACACCATCCCACGCTGGCTAGAGAGTAAAAGGTAATCAGCTCTGATTTCTGGAGCCTTGGCTCCAATACTGATCATTTCGCAGGTATGGGTATAAGATCCTAACAAAGAACGCTCGGGACTTCTCAAAGTCTATAAACAAATTATTTGAAAACAGAGAATTTATTTGTAGTTGAGAAGATACGATCAAATGCAAAAGTATCAAATACCTGTATACCTCCCAAGTGTCCCAGTTTGCTGAAGTCAGTCCTAATTTTCGAGTACTGTCCTACCGACCCACTGTCTCACTTTTGTGGGCAGTGAGGATCACCTACTGGTTGGGGAGATCCTCCGATCTGCTTTCAAATCAATAGCGCTCTCTGCATTTACATCTCCCTCCTTCAGCTACACACGCTAACACCGGTGTCTCAGTTTAGAGACTTGAAACAGTGCGGCCTACGTGACTGTAGAGAAATTCCATACTGAATTATCTCAACAACATAAAGCTACGTGAAGACCTTGATGGAAGAGCACTAATAGGGGTCTGGTGCTATAAGGGCACATAGCTTGCATTGTGAGCCGATATAATGTTAACACACCTCTAATAAGTATAAACAATGAAACATAAGTTTCTTGGCTTGTGGGGTCAGTACTGAGTCCGCTCTACCCCTTGGTTTTATATATGTGTTACCCTCCTTACCAGCAAATGATGACGGCGGCCACACAACTCCAGGTAACGCAGCAGGCCCGGCGGCTCTTAGAGTCCTCGTCATCCTGGGAGACGCAGCAGCAGAATCGTATTAAATACACGCAGATTAACACAAGGCTGATGGCCAGGCATAGTCCAGCAATGCCGGCTAAAAACAGAAGAGCCTAAAGAGTTAAAAAAAAAACAAAAAAAAAACGTGAGAGAGTAGAAATTGGAATGTTTTTCAATATAGAAACAATTGTTCTAGGAATGGACAATAAAAGGAATAAAAGGTTGATAATACAAAGTGTTTTTTCAACATCGAAAATGTTTTTTTATGTTTAACGACAGTGGGGGAAAAAAGCCAGAATAGATGCCAATTCGCACAACGATCTTCGCTTTGACGCTTTTTTTTTCTCCTTTGTGTTTCAATTTGCAGCATAAGTGAGAAAATGAAAAACCTCCTCCAATCTGTGACAATCTCGTTACAGTGTTTCTCTGAAATTGGTCTTTTCTAATTTTCAAATTAATTATTTTAATTATTTTCTTCCCGTCCACGATAATATTCAGGAAATGATCTGAACCGCATTTATCACAGAGATGGCTCAATCTACATTAGGTTTAAAATCTTACTTTGAAGCACATTTTTAGCCGAAATTATACTATTAAAAAGACTCTTCAGGGCAAGTAAAAGCTGAATTAATCATATTATTAGGACCATTTAAGTTTATACAATAAATCAACTAAATAAGTTCTAATTTTCCCCGTTCTAGTGATCCCTAAAAAACGGCAAGTTTATTGTGATCGTTCCCCAATGGTTTCCCACCCCACGTCATGAGAGGACCTCACACTATTGCCCTGACAGTTTATTAAGGAGGCAACACAACATGTTGCATGAAGGGCATGAAGAAGAGTTTGGCAACGTTCTATCCTCTTATGCCAATACGTTACGCTAACGTTACCCTACGAGGGCTGAAAGTAGCTTAACGTTCTATGAGGAATGTTAGATGTAAGACCGGGTGTCAGGGAGGCATTAAAACTGAATGGAACGGCGCCTCAATCTACAAAGTAGCAAGATCCAAAGACTTTCTTATTGTTTTTATATCCATCCTTTTGTGCAATGGACAATCCTTTAGAAATCAGCTTGCAGACAAGCCCTAAAGACCAATAATAGGAGAGAAACGAGCCGTGGGTAAAATCCAAGATTAGAACATGGAGATGAAGATCTAAAATATCAATAAGTAAAGACTTTCCCGGCTTGATTTCTGCCACCTGAGACTTGGTTTCTTTGCGCCGCTCGCTTCGTTGGCCGTGACCTCTCGCCATCATTTATGGTTTCGTTGAACATGGCTTAATCGTGCCTCCTTGGATTTGCAATTCAATGTTTACACGTCTCTTTGAGCACTTCTAGGAGCTTTCCAGCTGAATGGTTAAGCATATGTCACCTCGCAATATCAATATTTAGCATTATGGGCCAACCTATTCATTTAGTGCATTGTAAATCCCCAATACTCCTTTTCCCACAGTACACCTAGTGATGGATTCTTTGAGCGAAGTCCAAACAATATATAGACATTGTATCCAAGAAATATCGCTATAAGGAAGGTCTTCTCAACACCGTTAGTTTCTGAAATAGGGTTTTGTAGGTTGCTATGAATGGTCTGATGATGTCCATGAAAGCCTAAGCTATAACATTTTCAGAATATGTGTATTTATTGAATAACTAATCTAAAACCATTTTTTTGTTAAGCACAAATTAGTATGAAATCTGGCATTTTCCAACTTCAACCACCCCATAAAAAAGGAAAGAGAAACTGGGTTTGATAACACTGTACTCCGTCAGACACAGAGACATCTTGGCAGTGGTGTTTTGATTACTACTTGAGGACTAAAATGCCAAGTCAATGAGTAGGAAAACCAAAATAATCACGCGCTATTGTGGAAACCACAGAGTTATACATCAGCAGTGAGAAATGCTCATTGTCAGTGAGCCAAAATTGGCATATAATTCTCGTGGGATTCCTAGAATACTTTGTTAGAAGACAGCAGAAAGGTCAGCTACTGAATCACCAGGGAAAGTCATCCTGATAGTGAGTGCCAGCAGGACACGTGATTTGCACGGTTCTAAATCTGGTTTAAAAACTCGTCTTTTTAATTATTCATTATTTCACATTTCTGCTCATTTCCCTATAGTAATTTCCATGGCTACCCGGGAGGCCAGTACCTTCAGGTCAATTTAGAAATGATCTGGTTATGGCCACCAGGACTAAACAGCAGTTAATTAAAATGACATTGGGTGACTTATTGTTGATCGACGTAGGATGGCTAACAAACATCTCTCACTCTCCGTGCAGCTGGTGGAGACCCAGAACACTTATTTACGTTTTCAATGAATATGGAACCAGAAAGCCTCTTCATTATCCTACAACGTTGATGGCCGTGGTCTTCAAGACACTTCTAGAGCATGTATTCATTAAACATAGAGTTAGTCTTCACTATGCATTATGGAGGAACAGTCCCAAGGAATGTCTCCTGTCTGAAGAACCGGGTGGTCCTGCGTTATGCATAGGTAATAAGGCATTTCCTGAAATCTCCATGAACTCATGGTGGCTAAACACACACCAAGTCTGACGCTGATAAATGGAGCTCCTCAGAACATTGAACCCACTGAAGTGCTACAGAAGATTATTTCTACAATGCATTTTTTACCCCACCGACACGAGTAGACTTTCACTAAGACAATTCCTTTGCTACTAGTCCTATACACTATCAATCATATTGATTATATATTGACCTTCCTGCCGGGGCTGTAGCTCTAACAAGATTACTTTATTGATAAGTGATAACTCTTTAACCAGAAGAATGGTACGGAAATCTTGCAAAATCCAACAGATCTCATCTCAAATCCAATAGAACTTTAGAATGATTGTATAGCTTTACATTCTTGGCTAGGTTGTACATTTAGACTGGAATGGTAGTAAAAGTCGGACATAAGATAATTGCCTTTTTAATTAGAACACGTGGATCGAGCCGGCCGTGGACTCTGATTGAGCCATCAACTAATCGGACTCTAATGCACCTCTGTTTTAGAGAAACGTCCCAAGACTACTTAAAGCCTAGCGGTTTATGACCTAGTCTCTAATTACTGTGTACAGTCCAGATTTTAGGGTTATCCCAATTGTTTTACAGAAGAAATATCTATAGATGATTATTTTTGTAAATCCTTGATTACAGGAGCCAACGTGTCCAGTTTAGGTAGTCTAAAGGGTTTGATAACACCTTATCTATCCCCTTGAGATGGAAGTTGCGATGATGGTTTTGCTCTTTGCTTTCCAGATCTCCTAGAACCGCGTGGATTCCTTTTCCCGTCAACATAAACATCTTCCTTATTACAAAATACTCGTAAATCCATCTGTTCTCGGTTTTACAATGGCTTTGGTGATGCACACAAGTTCTTGTAGGGTCAAGGAGGAAGTGAATGTGGACTTTCATGGTAACATCAATGCAATTACAATAATGAAGAAGGGCAGGAACTTCAAACGGACTTTAAGATGAAACCGCTGACATGACAGAAGATCAATTGGGGGAAAAAAATGGAAACCACAGACATACTTGATCAGCTAAGAAGATACAAACATCAACAAATGCAAGGAAGAAAAGACCCCATTATGAGAAGATAGTAGGAGGAAAATAACGTCAGGACTGGTCTATAACGTCCATACATGAAAGGATAGAGAAGAAGAATAGTAAGCAGTTAAAAGTCAATCCTGCTTCATGAATAGCCTTTGAAGGAGGCCATTTTGGTCAAATAGAATTTCCTGTTTGGAAGATATTTAAGAATATCAAGAGTCAGACAGAGTAGAGACTGTTCGCCTCTGGACACCATTGTTGCAAACTATAAAATAACTCATCAATGGGCGTTACTGTGAAAAAGCAAGATTTTTATACCTGCTTCCCCAGTTTCTGACCACCGACGTCGCTGACACATTTTGTTGCGTCACATAATGCGACTTATTTGTTATATATATTGGTTTTCTCAGTTCTATTACTAATTAATATTCCATAGAGTGTAGTGACTCCATTAAAGTAGCTGTTGCCTCCTGAGTACGCTGCCCCAAGCCATCATTTAACTCAAGAAAAAAGAAAGAGACAAGCAAAATCCCAAAAAGTCACGTAAGTGAGAGGGACCATCCGTGGTCCTGAAACTTCACCTTCATTTCTGAATTCAAGTCAAAAATTCAAAATAATAAATTCCCGTACCAACAATATGGACGGAAAGCGTCAGTGAACACTGCTCTGTTGAGGACTTTTTTTGTTGTTTTTGGCCTGTTTCATGGAGGAATTTATGATTTTTAATTGAATTCAGGAATAAAGGTGAAGTTTTATTACCACGGATGGTCCCTCTCACTGCCTCTATCTAATATTCCTGTTTTGGATTTTGCTTTTGTCTTTTTTTCTTTTACAATTTATAATCTTGAACTTCCAAAACAGTAAAAGAAGTACAAAAAACTGTACCTCAATAATATATAAATCAATGAAGACCAGACAAAGCCATAATTACTTGGAACTTGGAGTTTGTGCCCAACTTGGCCATCATAATGTGGCAAATTATAAATGGTATTTTTTCACACCAAACAATTACATGTTTTGCTTAAGTGATAATGTTCCCAAATCTTGTGTGTTAGGATAATGATAACATTAAAAGAAGAACTTTATGTCAAGTAAAGCACAAAAAAATCTGTATTTTGCCTTTTTTTGTGCCATAATATGTCTTGAATTTAACAAAGGGATTTGCGGCTGTAGACATTTATTGAAATACAGAATCCAGGGTTTTTGTATGCGGAGACAATCTGCTCTGTTACATTTTTAAATACATTTCCAAATACTCCATGTTGCTTTAGTGACAGTGCTAAACTTTTCATGTGTGAGTAATAATACCCCGCTAGCTGAATACAGCGGAGAAGCCAGACAGACAACTGGCATGGGAAGAAAGAAAGAGACTCGCAGACAGCAGGAGTTTGACATGGGGGGCGAAGGCGAAATAATGGCAGGGGGAGTGAGAAAGAGACCCGAAGTGTGGGAAATTGGGGGGTGGGGGGGCTGAGACGAGCAAACCGCAAAATAAACATCACTAGGATCAGAGAATGGAAGACAGTGAGGGGTGGGGAGAGCAGGAAGGACAACCACGGGGAAAGCCAGACTATAGAGCATACTTGGTGGGAAGAGACACCAAAATGATAGGGAGGATGAATGCAGAACTCAAGGTCAGATGTACCAAGGGGTCCCAAGGGTACTGCTAACGGCTTTAGGTCTGGTGCAATCTGCCTCGGGATGAGGGTCTTGTCAATTGGGTTATAAAATGGAAAAAAGTTTGAGACGCATTGTTTAGAATTCAACATATAGCGTATAGAATGGTAACAATGCACTAAGAAGTAAGATCCTTCAGAACAAGAAGAGAAAGATCTCAGTTTAGATTTAGTATTAAACTAAATACTTAAGACTGCTGGAGGGAGGGAAAAAAGGGCAGAGGGATCTGGGTCCAAATAAGTTACAGGAACATATTTTGGAGCATTCCCTAAATGCAACTTGGTAGACAGTAAACTGAAAGTCTACGTTGCTGAACTTAGTAGGATCTGCCGATACTGACCGTGCCATGGGATGGGTCTGATTCCTATAAAGGGACCCGCCGGTCATTATACTGAACACAATTAGTGGCTATGACAAGCATTTAACCTGTTGAGTGATCAAGGCACTGACCACATTACCTTGAACTGGCCCTCATGGGGTTAATACATCTAGTACGGAGTTAACCTGGCAGTTTGCCATCTGTTTCCTGGGGGAAAAAGATGATTACAGAAAATCCTAGAATTTGGTTTAGGCTTAGCGTGTTAAATCCGTGTTTGTGAGCTTCTGAACAGCTTCAGTCTCATATAAAGAAGCAACAGATGGAGAAGGAGAGTTCATTCCAGGGGTGGCTTCAGGTTTTTTTAGGCGCCATATGCAAAAAATATCTGAGACACCATTTTTATAAATGATGAATATGTATGTTCGAGAAGGCTATATGGACAAAAGTATTGGGACACCTGACCGTTACACCAACAGGGACTTTGATGACATCACATTCTCAGTATATAGACATTAATATGAAGTTACAAGGTCCATAAAGACATGGTTGGATGGGTTTGGTTTGGAAGAACTGACCTCAACCCCATCGAACACCTTTGGGATGAACTGGAACGGAGAATGTGAGTCAGGCCTTCTCGTCCAACATCAGCGCCTGACCTCACAAACTCTCTACTGGATGAACGGGCAAAAATTCCCACAGAAACTCCCCAAAATCTTGTGGAAATCCTTCCCAGAAGAGTGGAAGCTGTTACAGCAGCCAAGGGGGGACCAACTACATAGTAATGTCTATTCAGTTAGAATGTGATGTCATCAAAGTCCCTGTTGGTGTTACGGTCAGGTGGCCCAATACTTTTGTCCATATAGTGTATGTATTAGAATTATACTAAGTAATAATAAGACGACTATTGCATACGTTAGACCTAAATTAATTTTGACTTTAAAGTGGAGCTGCCATCAGAAAAATAAGCAGAGAACAATGCAGGTAAAAATAATACATTATCCACACATTATGCAAGCAAATTCATTAGCAAATGTCTATACAAGAACTTATATCTGAATAATGGCAGCCGCCTACTTATCTTCAGCGCTGCCTTTGGCCTAACCCAGGGTAGCGAATTCTCTAAACAGCTGGATAGAGGTTTAGTACTACAAGAGACTAGATTGTAAGCTCCTGGGAGCAGGGCCCTCTTCTCCTTTTGTACCCATTTGTTATTGACTGATTGTAAGCGCAATGGAATCCGCTGGCGCTATATAAATGTAATGTAATGTTTAACGAGAGTTTCGTGAAGTGAACTCTTGCCCCCTGTGTGCCTTTAAGTAGCACGTGATCCAACGGGGCCACAAAACCAAAACCTTGTTCTATGCTATGGTGTTAAACCTGATGTCCTTCGGAATGTCACAAAATGACGCGGTCAGAATATTTTCTATTAATCTACGCCCAGCTGGTACTTTATCTCGTAATTCTTCTTCCACTGGACTTCAGCGAGTGTTTATTCCTTCCCATCTGGGTAACCGGCACAACATATTATATACAATTACTATCCTCCACCCGAGCCTTTTTTTTCCGGCTACTTACTCTATTAGGACTAAAGTCCTTGTTTATTATGAAGGCAGCTGCCGCTGGAGGTTACTATGCCGCTAGTGCCCCGATAACGTTAATGCATAAAATTTCTATTCCTCGAAGATCAGGCGGAAATCTGATTGAGGCAGAGAAATTGGAAAATTCACTGGGCTCTTCCTGTTAAGCCAACCTTGAAATTAAACTCTGTAATGTCTCTCTTCTTCACTCCCGCCGCCCCCCCCCCCCCCCCGCTCCTCGCCCGCGCCATCCTTGTAAGCCCCGTGTATTCCGTTTTATCTTTAGGAAAACAAATGAAACTTATCCACTTATCCAAATCTTTACAACCTTGGACTGAATTCGTTTCTTGTTTCCATCGCGAGGCATTTCGTTCACACAATTAGGAAACACAAAGACTGTATTGAGTGGATAATCCTTAATCTCCTTAAAATATTACAACCGAGACTGTAGTTAAAAAAGGACCGGCAAAAGAAAAGATACACAGAGCAATAACTGGACATGGTTGGACCTGGCACCAAAAAGCTTAAATGTTTTTTTAATCAAAACTGTTTATGCTTTTCTGTTCTCCAATGAGGGTAAACCCGTTGTATGGAACTATGGGATATGATGCTATAAAAAGCCATAAATTATAAGAGCAGATTTAAGTACCATGTTCTTCTACCTCTATTCCAGAACCCAGAAGATACTAAAGAGGTAGAAGAACCTAATGGGGAGTGGGAGTATAATAACCATGCAAATTTGTTGACATTGAGTTAAGTCGGTTGCTCTCGCTGTCCTGCTTCCACCATGCCTTGGGTTTAAAACATAGAAAGGGACCTTAAAAATGTAGAATTTTGGAATATGGTGACCCTACTTTAGCAAACATATCCTGGACTTCCACAGGAGTGGTCAAACCAGTAGGTGGACATGGCAGGCCATCTTGATCGCTCTCAACGGGATGACAAGAGACACATAGTACAGACAGTGCCAAAGAGCCGTGCTTCTGAAAATTAAGACTTACATCTAGTCTTCTCAGACAAGATTAAAAGTAAATCAGTGGATGACCTCATTTGCTTGTATGGCACCAGGACCTTTTCACTAGATTCTTAGGACAATCAGCCATTATAAACTCCGCTGGGACCAATTATCTTCAGTGACATTTTACATGATTCAGTTAATAGGCTTCTTAGAATGTTATAAGAACTGGGAAGGTGCAGTATTATAAACCCTTCAACCTTTGCCATTGCTGGTCCTGCTTGGTCTACAGAACGGATGAATTGTATCATATGACACATGCTAGAGAGTTTATCACTTGTTTCAACACCATGCATTTCCATGTTATGAGCCCCTTGAGACAGTTATGGGCGCCATCATTTTGCTTGAAGATCCTACCAATGTTTATGGAAAATGAGATCGTCTGACAGTCACGATGAGGTATAGTAGCAGCATTTGGTGATCACGTTTGGTCTCTGTGCTGCAGAGACCCTGTGCATGCCATAAACCATCTTGCCTTAATGAGCGTTCTACACCCTGACCATTCTATCCAACATCCATCCCTGGAAGTGTCCAGATATCATCCCCCAGAACTTTCACTTTTTCCTCTAGAGGAAATAAAATGCCCCAAAATATCTTGTTTCTGTGGTCGTTACTACAAATAATGCACAACCTTACTTCTCTTCCCTCCCGCTGGAATGCCAACGCCTGTAGAAGTTTTGCGGAAAGTGGCACATTCCATCGTGTTTTAATTACGGTTAAGGTGAGACTAGGGACTGACGAACATGGGTAGCTTGGCCATGCCGAACGATGGCACCACTTAAAACTTTAAACATCACTTAGCCAACAAAGACAGCTTTTTCCCTACGAGGTTGTGATTTTCGAACAGGCTTACGGCACTGGCCATGATTTAAAAAGAGGACCAGAGAGGCACACGTGCCAGCTGGAGTAACTTTGTGTGCCAAGGCATGATCGGGTCAGAATGGACAACACTACCTCGTGGTGGCCCACTCACCTTGTGGAGAATGACGTTGGCACTGGGGTTGTTAACCTGATGCTTAAATACAGTACTGGTAAGAGGCATACAGAGTCTGGCCTCCCAGAATTTTACCAGTTAGAAATAGACGTTCCCAGTTAAGCGAGAGTGGGGTATCCTGTTCCTGCCACTGGTGTGGCCTCCCATTCACGTCCATTCATCTAACTCTTCTACGAAGTGTAATCCGATCAGGGTTCCCTGAAACACTCGATAGCCTTCAATTCATTCCTCTTTCGAATCCTATGAAACATTAAGGTTCTTTTGATCCGAGATTCTTTTGTAACCTTTAAAAGGTACATTACTAATGGAAATATCATATCCAGGCTGTGTT
>VKOC01000007.1:22619330-22642310 GCA_009364415.1 Spea multiplicata
GAAAAGGCTATACGATATTCACTTTTAGGATGTTCTGTCTTCAGAAGAAACCTCAGAGGTCCTAAAGTTTATGTGTTTACCGCATTTTCTATGCCACCTTTGACTAAACACTCAAATTTTGACAATTTAAGTGAGGCAATAGCCTAATAGAGGCTTACAATTAAGATGGTATTTTTAACTGTGATCTAAATTACAAAAAGTGTATGAATGCAACTCTTTTCCTCCGTCAGTACAGATCTGCTTTCATCTGCCCCAACACAAACGACTCAGCCCATATCTGCCACCACCAGTAACACCAGTAAGATGAGGGAATGGGTTGTCTATCAGGCCATTGTGCTATGTGTTGGGGAGAACCTAGGCATCATGTGCACCGTGTCATTTATGTGGACAACCAGATTTCTCCCGGAGTGGAATCTTTTGCCCAGCTCTGGCTGGAAACCTTGTAATCTTTTCTCTTACAATACCGTAGACAAATATATATATTTACAACACCCAAAGATTTCAATGGGCAGCATAGGGACTGTTGGTGTATACAGTAGATAAACAACTTTTAAAACATCGATGAGTTGATCTGATATAGTATAGAAGCCCGCAGAGCAATAATTTGTGTCATCGACATTCATCGCATACAATAAATGCTCTGTTACCTCTTCCTGGAGAGTCTGCACTTGTTTGTTGAGTGACGCGTTTTCCTTATCCTGTAAAACAAAGAAGGTTAAAAGGCCTCTTCTATTGGAATAAATATTTAGATGCACTTACAAGTACAATGATCTACAGAAATAATGCAAGCTTTATAGCAGAGCCCGAAGTCCAAACCCAGGACCAGGGAACAAATTAAAGTATAGAATTTGGGAGGTGGGCTGTATATACATGTGTTTGTATGTATGTATGCTTGTGTGTGAGCATGCATGGGTACTCGTCTGAGTGAGCATTCATGTATAATTGTGTGAGCAAAGATGTGTGCAAGCAGGGATAATTGTGCGTGTTTGTCAGGATGTATGTAAAGTTGGGGGGGCCCGGGCAATTTTCGCAATTTCCAGTTGCTCCCTGGACAAAGATGTTCCTTTAATACTAAAAGCTATTGAAATTCCTTGAGATTTGCTCACTGTAGCCCAGGACATTTGTAGGCCACGTATATTAAAAACCAAAGAAATACAAACTAAGGAACTGACCAGCTGTTTCTTCTCGAAGCACAACGCACCGACTTTGTCCTCCAGATTCCTGACCACCATCTTTACGTCTTCGAGTTCGTTGCTAGCAGCCTGGGCACGCTGAACTGTCTGCTGGACACTAAAAGAAAAAACACAAATGTTATTCAGCACAGACCGATAAACGGGTGGGCATTGGCTAGGGGCCCCCAAACGCCAAGGAAAAACAATGTGTTTAATGCAATCATGCAGCACTACTCTACAATATTGTTGGTGCCTTTATTTGGGGGCTTGTTCGTCTAAATCAGTAGGGTATCTTTGGAGACATCTCAATTATTTCTTGGACAAAACTGTGCCTTTTGTGGCAAATTCTTTATGACCTTTCCCAAGCCCACCTCTCTCCTGGACGCTCCCGATTTGTATTTTATAATGGCGTATGCACATTAGGTGTCGCTTGGGACGCACCTCTTCAGCTTGTTCTTCAGGGTGGATACCTCGTCTGTAAGGTGGGAGTTCATTTCATCCGACAGTTCTAGGCTTCTTTGTAGCTTTGCTTTCTCTTCATTCAAATTCTTATTGGCAAAGTTAAGTTCGCTGATTTTGCCGATTAGATCAGCATTTTCTCCCCTTCAGAGAAACAAGTGTCACACACACACACACACGCTTAGACAAAATGGCGGTATAAATAGGGATCCATACTTACAGGCAAGTCTTATCATCCCCGCCGTATCCTACCAGCTGGGCATCATTGTGAAGCAGCTTCTCTGTAGGACACAAGGTACAAATTATTTAGTTGTTATTAAACAATGTAACATTTAAAAAAAAGTTGTTGTAGTAGTTGTTCTTTAAAGGTTAAAACCTTCTCTGTTATTCTGTATTCAGAATAACAGAGAAATAGCCTCAGACCATGAAGGCCCTGGAAAAGGCTGACAAGGCCTCACCCTGGGTCATACTAGGTTTCAAAACCTTTGGCTACAAGGTTGGGAGGTCATGAAATCATGTATGAAGCTACATACTGTTAGTTATCATATAACTATTATTCGCATCCAAACTTTCTGTAGCGATAACCTACCTGGAGTCATTTGAGAGAATTCTTTCACAGATCCGTCATCGCTGCTTGTTTTTCCTGCGAATTCCCTAAATATCAAGATGGACTATTTAATGGTCACGACAGATGATAATGTAGTGTAAGCATGGCCAGTCCCACAAAAATCAGCATCCCAGGCTATAAGGATCCATTGATAATCAATTGATAACCAACCTGATTGCCCCCCACTCTTATGTAGGTCACAGGATCCCCACCGCGTGTCGATCGCTAGCATAATGTTTAGTAGATCTCTGACACAGTCATTACCAATCACAACCTCACGTGAATTATACCAACGGAGAATAGATTAGCCCCTTAAGGTCACAATCACCTGATCGTTTTATGTTAATGTACTCATGCTAGGGAGCACAAGAACATATAAAAGCCACGCTGGAGTAATGCATGGCTACAGGTCCAAAAAACACCTTAGCAATTAGGATTCCCAAAGTCCTCATACAAACCCGTCCTGACAGCAGCTGGCGATCCACTCCGTCATTATTCTGCGGAATGTTTCTAAATCTACTAGGATCCCCTGATCCTCTGGATCGAGCATCTCACAAAGGCACCGGAGCTTGTCTCCATCACGGCTAGGATCAATTACACTTTTTAACCGTTCTATTATCTGGACGACAGATACTTTCCCTGCAATAAAATAAAGGATAGGGAGACGGCGTTACAAACGGAATGTAATGCAGATCATTTTATAATCTCTTTCATGTATACGTTTTTAGAATGCTTTCAATGCAGCCCTACATTATACCGTCTTCATACGTCTTCCTGTTTAAAGGATACCATCTATGTCACCCTAGTTTTATAGAGTAGACGCATCTTCCCATCCACATCCACAGTTACTTACCTCTTCCTTCTGAGTCAAACACTTGAAATACCAAATCCAGCATTTGCTCTTCAGGATGAACAAGGGGTTCATCAGCACCCTCTGAAAGCATTAAACAAAAGTGTTATTGAGCAACTGCTCCTCATACACAATGGAACAGTACTGTAGGCAAAAATATTTATATGTAGGTATATACACTCAATACAAAAGTTTGGGGTCACTTAGGAATGCGTATAGAGGCTCTTTATCACTCCCATCACTCCTGTGTCCCAATGGCCCTTTATCACTCCCATCACACCTGTGTTCCAATCGCCCTTTATCACTCCCATCACTCCTGTGTTCCAATGGCCCTTTATCACTCCCATCACTCCTGTATTCCAATGGCACGTTGTGTTCGCTGATCCAAGTTTAAGTTTAAAAGACTAATTGGTCGTTATAAAACCCTTTTGCAGTTATGTTACAGCTAAAAATATCCTTGTTTTCTATGAAAGCAGCTAACTGACCCCAAACTTTCGAACAGTTGCGTATATAGCCTCTGAAGGTCCATATTCATCATGGCCCTCAACCGCATTAATTCAATACCTACCTGAGATCGCAATATCCATCTGGCCGTCACCTTCAAAGAAATCCGCTGCCATTGAAAAAAAAAAAGGAAAACATTTTTAACAAAAAAACGTCTAAAATTGAGAAAGCATTTGGTTGAAAATCATTCACAAAAATACAATCAAAATAGAACTTTGCATGAGGACTCCTGGTATACGGGGGGGGAGTCAAGTGGCTTCCTAAACCAGACTGTATACCAGTTTCATCTCGTGCAGCGCCATATAAAATATCCCCAACATGGCCACCCTACCCCTCTAATTAAATTCACTTATTGTGAAGGCTTGTCAGTAGAGCCAAAGGAAGAACCAAGAGGGCTTCAATTTGTTTATATATATATATATATATATTATATATATTATCATGTATTACACATGCATACAAACACAACATATATATATATATATTATATATTGTATCTATGTAATAATATAAATATATGTGTATTATATATATATTTTTTTTTAATCAATTTTTTTTTTACAAAGCAATATTTTATACATACACCTTTAACAGCATCGATATGATTAAATCACAGTAAAAAAATGTGACAGTTATGTCCGGTTTATGTGACCCTGTCATGAAAATCTGCCCACAGGTCCCCTACTCTGCGTCTATATGCAGGCTGCCCCTCAATAATGGCGGGTATTTTAGAGTCTTTCTGGCCCCGCACAGCAATAAACCATTGGGGAGAACGGCCCTCCTACAATGAAATTACCCAATTTATATACATTGAACCATTAAGGCGCATTCACGTGCCAGAGGCCTCCACCTTGCAGCCCAAGCCTTTCTTCAGGTGAAAGAAAGTTTTGTGTTTTTGTTTTTTTTATCTGGAAAACTTTATTGCACTTCCACTGACAAACATCCACGTTATTTAGATACTGACATTGTTTGCTAGGTGTTAATTGCTATAGGGATACTACCTTATTCATTTATACTCAGGGATATAAATAATCGGGCGTACCAAGAGTATTTGGCACCTGGGGCGGATCCTCTATGTGACACCCCCCACACACTTTAAAACTGCATAGCTTCTATTGTTAGGCAAACATTGGCGGGGTACAGCATTACAGTTATCATTATATACTGAGGCACACACTGACGGTGGTACAGCATAACTTATTATATACTGAGGCAAATATTGACAGTGGTACAGCATAACTTATTATATACTGAGGCAAACATTGATAGGGTTACAGCATGACACCTATCACTATATATTGAGGCACGCACTGATGGTGGTACAGCATAATGCCTATCACTATATACTTGAGGCACGCACTGACGGTGGTACAGCATAACACCTATCACTATATATACTAGGGCAAACATTGATGGGGGTACAGCATAACACCTATCACTATATACTGAGGCACACATTGACGGTGGTGCAGCGTAATCCCTATCACCATACATTGAGCCAGACATTGACAATAATGCAGCATAACCCCTATCACTATATACTAAGCCAAACATTGATGTAGTGTAGGCCTACCACTTCAGTGTCTGGCTTAGTATATAGGGATGCACGGAAATGAAACAGCAATCACAATCCTCTCATTCCCAGGCATACCCAGATTCCAGCATGTACTGGCTGACTTAGCATGACAGGAGTGTGATTGCTGTGTGGTTAACACACCAAAATTGGACCAAAAAATCAACATTCTATATATATATATATATATATATATAACTACTAAACAGCAATAACCACCTCCTATCATGCCCAGGCAGCCAGTTACATGCTGGACCTGGGCATAATAATAGGGTGATTACAGCCGCCCTATGCCATGCTACCCCCCACACACACACTTACACATCCATGCTATCACACACACTCATTCACAAACATTCAGCATAACACCCATCACTCACACACTTACTAATCCACTCTCACTGAATGTTTTCCTACCTTTCCTTTGTCACTTTTTTTCGCTACAGCTCCTTTTCTTCCTCCTCTTCTTCCCCCCCAACCGGCCCATGATCTCCACTGCCTGCAAAAGTAGGACAGTGGGGCAGCTGTCCAGGACAGCCCCTGAAAATCAGGACTGCAAAAACTGAGACTGTTGTGAGGCATGCAACTGAATGTATGCGGTTTTTTATCAACCAATATCATATTAATATTGTTAAAAACTCTGCGGAGCCTGCCCCTTTCCCCACTGCAGTCTCTCTCCCCTTTATGACAGGCGCTAAACATAACATCACCATAGCTGAATTCATCAGGACAGTCCTGATAACGTCGGGTTTTTATGCATGTATATATTGAGGAAAAGGTTTTCTTCTATAGTCTTTGACTTTTTCCCAGCACAGATATCCTATTTTCCTTTCTCCCGGTTAACGATCCGTGCTCCCTTCTTCCCATCTATTGAAGGAACCGACGCTGTCGAGCCAGTCCATGACGTAAATGGGTCTTCTGATTTTTATAGGTAGAAGGAAACAGTTACATAAAACAGCCACACAAGATAAAACAAGAAACAAGATAAAACATGTTTTATTCATTACAATATACAGCTCATATTTCTACTTTAAAGTTTTCTTTTTGGGGGGAATTAAAGGAGGCAATAATTTTGGGATTAGTTGGGAAAAATCATCAACCCCAGTGGGTCTACCTGGGAAAGATTTTTGGGTATCTTTGACAGCAGCTGAAAAACTGGACATTGAGGGTTCTCTATCTGATGATTATTGTAGGGCTTCATTCCCGTAAGACCGGTAGCCATTGGAACCATTCCACCATCTTTACTTGATTACCATTGTCTCCACTGATTTCAAATTTAGTTGTCTTTCATATTCAAGCATGGGTCAAAAGGAAGATGCGCATCATGTTTTCTCCATAAATATTGGAACTCCACAATATACTGAACACGCGAGAGCTTAAAACAATTATTATATTAATATCATTCAATATATTACAAGGATATCAAGGTTACATCTTACTGCTTATTTTTTAAAACTTTTAAAACAATTATGCAAAAATATATTTAGAAATGTCACAAGTCTATGTATCGTAAACCTTCGGATTGAAATGAAATTCGGCGACAATTGTGGAAGACGATGGTGTTTAGTAAAACCCAGGACCAAAATCTTGCCCCATTTGCTTGGCAAGTTGCTTGAGTTCCAGGAAATCCTGCTGAGTTGGTTCAGAAGATCCACTAACAAGTTTATCCAGCGTGAAGCTCTTATCTTCAAAATTCTTTGCCACGTCGTCACTCGGTATATTAAAGGTTTTCTCGGCCTCCACCTTGCTCTCTTCAGTGGCTCTTGAGAGATCTACAACGGCAAGTTGGTCATCTTGAGCAGGCCATGGCAGAAGATCCATATCGTAGTAAGTGAATTCCTCGTCCCTACGAACCAGTGGCTCAAAGAGGGATTCTCCTCTATAGGCGGTGAAATCTAGGACTTCCTCGGGCTTCTCACAAGTAGGAATGATGTTAACTCTAAGGAAAACACATAAAGCGATATAGCACAAGAGCTGAATTATGAACGATCAGATGAAACAATATCAAATAGAATAACAGACTTGGCTCAATGACCAAATGTTAATATTTTGAGAATAAGTAAACTAGGTAACTTGAAAATAACCATTTTTATCTTCCCTGAGTTGACTTCCTTATCTGATTAGGTTTCCCAGACTTGATGGTCACTTCGATGCAACTTGGAGATACTTAGCAAATGTAATAACATCAGAAATTGCAGTTTCTTGCACTAAAATGTCTTCAAACAATTGTTGAAACAGTTCTTTAGGTGCATTCCCATATCCAACAGCATGTAAACATTATAATATCCATCCCTCTCGGACTAGAAAGCTGCAAATTGTATTGTTGTTACGGGGACATTGACCGGTACTCTACTCGCTACTCTTACCCTTTGTTGGGACACACCAGGCCTTCACCACAAGGACAATATCCAGCAACAGGCTCCATGGCTGAACTCAAGTTTAGCAGTTCGAAAAGATTCATTGTTTGACTTCTGCATTGTTCTCCTTCACGTGGAAGCGGAATACAGACTGGGAACTGGACATCTATACAGAAGAAAGACACGATGAAGACTTCGCACCGAGATTGTGGCTCACGGGCAACAAAGATCATACAGCATGTCACGCACCACCAACTACTTGTCAACCATACAAGGAGTCCTATCAAGTTTGATTTACAATCCTTAGCTGTTCATGTCCATTGCCTGTTGGTCCAACAACCAATTGACAAATGTTACCAAAAACAAGTTCGTATAACTGTCCAAAAAGCCTTATTAACAATTTCTATAAATAAGGTTAACAAAGTTTGTGGTCATCAGATTCTCACCGCCCATCATTGGGTCACGAAGAAGTCGTTACTAAATCCCAGAAGATCCGAAATGTTTCATCTTCAAGCTCATTAGAAATCCAGCCAAGTTAATTTAGCTACCATTACTATTATTATCTATGACAAGATTAGCATTGACAGACTAGATCCCAATTTCTCTTCCAAAACGTACGGAAGGAGATTGGGGAGTGAATGTGTAGTCTATAGATACTTACTCTCTGTTAGGGAGCAGCAGAACCCAGGAGGACACCGGTCTGTGCTTGGGTCACACCTCGTCCAGCTGTCAGAGACGTTGGATCCTTCATCACATCTGCCTTCAATGCACGTTCCTCCAAGGCAACACTCCCCATCTTCAATACACTCCTAGCAAATTAAGATTGTGTCAGAGTCAAAGTGGGAGTGTTCTGTGCATCCAATGGCTCATTCAGACATTCCCTTTTGGCTCGAAGGACTCAGAAGGAGAGAAGAAACCCAGGGCCGATGACTCTGATGACTCCCTGTCGGCTGACCATAGACATTGTGACCAACAATGCAGGACTATGGTGCCCTGCTTTCTGATCACAGTGTGATCAGTATACGGTATATCAGAAAAAAATATTTTTACAAAAATGGTTAAAAATAAAATACAGGGAGACTAGGGATGTCACGTGACCCCAAAGGGAATCTCCTTCATAGCATGCACTGAGAAGAGTGTGGAAAGACAAATAAACATTTAAAAAGTAAAAATAATAATAATCATAATAATAATGGTTTAGCAAAGATATGGTAAACATGAAAAAATAATAATATAAAACATTTTCTCACCTTTTCTTTCGGTTTACATTCTTTGCACTCGCCGGTAACGGACGTCAAATGGCAGTATTGGTTCTCCCGACAGTCACTTGAAACACTGCATGTCTGTAGCAGGTAAAATCACAGGAAGACAGTAAAAAGAGTATCAATAACGGAACAATGTGGAGAAGACAAGCAAGCAGATTATGGGGGGGTAGGCAGGTAAATGGAAAGCAGGACAAGCCTCGATCTGGTCTTAGATTCAGGAGCCGTTTTCTGATCCCTCACTGTTTTAATCTCTACCACTTTTACCGAGAGGCTGTTCCACTTATCTACCACATTATAATTAACTAAATCATTGATTTTTTACATATTGCCCAGACAACTAAATTATAGCCATAACTGGTGAGTTTACATGTCTGTCACATGTATAAATAGAACGGGATAAGCTAACTTGGTAACATGACCTGTGTCATGCAGGCTTAAATAAAAGAGCCGGATCTGACGCCGAGTGGGTTAATTAAACTGGAAATCCTGGTAAATTTAAAGATTAACTTTACAGATGTGTCCATGGCGTGTCTTTCAACATTTCGTTTGGGTGGTGATGTTCACCCATCCCATACCTCCCAACAGTCCCCGGGACAGTCCCAATTCTCGGGTAGCTGCCCCACTGTCCCCTTTCTGGGGGTAGTGGGGTGCATAGGTGAGTTGGGAAGATCCTCTTACTTGCCTGGAGGTGAGAATAGCTCCCCCCCCGAGGGGACCTCTCAGCTATCAGAGGCATTATAGTGCATATGATGGCCGGGGTGTCTCTTTCAATTGATTATTGATGAGCGATTCCATTGAATTTAATTGGTTAAAATGACTACATTTTTGATTTATTTGACATTGTGATGTCATAACGTTTTTTTATACCATTATAATGGCACCAATCCATTTGTTGTCGTCCAGTTGTGGTGGTCCGTTTTGGATCTGGTAGGGAGTGGATCTAAAAGGTGTCGGTGGGTCATTGGCAGGAGAAGACATCCTCAATCATCAAACAGGACAGTGGGATGGCGCAGGGTTATAACGAGACATCAATGGAATCGTGAGATGGCCCACGATGGAGGCTCCCGGAGATCACCTGACCTCCGCTTTTTTACAGAGTATAATTTTTCCAGCATTTATCATTAGTATAAAGTTACCATATTGTCACAAAATGTTATAAGTTGATGTTTGCAGAATTCAAGGTGTGAAACTTCCGACCTTAAGGGCATTGGCTAGGATTTCTAGATACCCCCTGCTTAAACACAGGTGTGGATGCATTAACCCCTTAATGACAAAGCCCGTACATGTATTGTACGGGTCACAATGCATTGTTTTTTATGGGTTTCAGGACAACTCATTGTCCATAAGGGGTTAATATAGATAGATATAGACATCTAGCACAATGCCTGACTCTCTCTCCATCGCTATCTATCTGCAGCATTTTACTATTATGCGCACATCCCCTATACGCTCCTTACCATGTTATGTGTTATCATCTCCATCCCAGCGTCTTTCTCACCATCCAGGCTCCCCGGGAATGCTGAAGGCAATGGAGCAGGGAAGATGACAGGGGTCAGCATCAGCATCACGACCACCGGCAGCTGCATCTCCAGCGCTGGCGGCATTCTCCAGTGCAGACGTAAAGCCATAAAGAAAATAAAGGAAATATAACCTTGTCTGGAAATTAGAGAGGCTGGGTTAGACACCCTGTGCTCAGATGTTGGTGACCAGCCCTGATGCTCTGCGTTGTGATGAAGCCATGTCTGCAGTGTGTCTGATTGCACATAATGTTAGTGCTCCCTCTAGTGGAGCTCTCCTAGAACTGCATGTGCCTTTGTAAAACAACAAGGCGCACACAACCTGCTCAGACATATACACACACACACTATCACTATCTTTATTAACGACCTCACACACACAACATTAAGATAACATGAAATAAATAAGAAATCCAGCGCAGATGGGGTTAATGTTGGAAATGACTTGTTTTTAATGGAATCTCTTCATAGGCGTAAAGAGGCCCTTTATCACTCCCATCACTCCTGTGTTCCGATGGCCCTTTATCACTCCCATCACTCCTGTGTTCCCAATGGCCCTTTATCACTCCCATCACTCTGTGTTCCAATGTCCCTTTGTCACTCCCATCACTCCTTTGTTCCAATGGCCCTTTATCATTCCCATCACTCACTCCTGTGTTCCAATGCCCCTTTATCACTCCCATCACTCCTGTGTTCCAATGGCACGTTGTGTTCGCTGATCCAAGTTTAAAAGGCTAATTAATCGTTAGAAACCCCTATGGTAGTTATGCTACAGATAGAAAAGTCCTTGTGAATATATTGATTACCTTTTTTGGGGTAAAAATATACAATTCTGCGCTAATATATATTACTGTACTAATAGCTTTAAAATAAAATGTTGATGATTTGTTGGATGTGATATCAAATTAACCAAATAACTACTCATTACCATATGGTTTATTGTCCTTAGTATGGTGTCTGCAGCAAAAGGACCCCACTACTCTTGCAGGTAGCTAAAAAAAAGTACAAAAAAATAATAATTTACAATGTTATGGCTTCTTATTTCATATTTTGTTTGGTTTATCACTTAATGTCTATATTTTTTGTCCTTTAAAAAAGAAATGGTTCCTATCACCCGCTGGTTCCTTTCATTAACTCCCAAACCAGAAAGATAGCTTTTTAGCAGAATTGCCAGACTAAGACAAACCGATACATTCGGTGGAGAGGCTCGGCTGGCAGGCTTACAATCTTGAGGGAATGTGGTGACAAACATAAGGCATAGATAAAGGGGGAGAGGTAGTGTGGGGGGCATCAGTGACAGGGAGGTTATGGGGGCTTCTCTGATGAAGTGGGTTTTGAGATGTTTCTTGAATGTTGGGAGGGGGGGTAAATGCTGAAGGTTCCTTGGAAGATATGGGGCGCCCCGAGTAAAATCTTGTAGACGGGAAAAGGAAGTTGTGATGAGTGAGGAGGAGAGCCTTAGACCATGAGAAGAACGTAAGGATCGAGTAGGAGAGTATTTGCTTATAAGGGCAGAAATGTATGGGGGGGGCAGTGTTATGGGGGGGACAGTGTTATGGGGGGGGCAGTGTTATGGAGGGCCTTATATGTTCGTTCCAGTACATCTAAATGTATGTCGAGTTTCAATGACCTCCCTACACGGTTCCCGGGTCGTCTCATTTAAGATGACCTCCTCCTTTCACTTTAAATCAGAAAAACTGAGCTGTCTCTCTGATGGGGCTACTTAAACTGACTTATTAGCCGGCCATATCTAAAGATAGGAAGGAAGGATGTGATAAAGGTATGAATTAAGATTAGACCTCATTGTTCCGGTTCATTCGTCGATTAGACAGCAGCGTTTATTGTTCCGGTTAATGTGGCGGCTGATTTCTCTGTTTAAATTTCTCGGTCATTTAAAGGAACAGACTACCCTAGTGATGTATTTACTTTTGGTGCTGTCCAAGGCCTGACCCAGGACAATGACCCTCCGAGGCCGCCATCTTCACTGGATTAAAAAAGTGCTGTGACACACAATGCCGGGATATGACGACATCAGATCGTTCTGTGTCTTAAAGGGTAACAAAGGCTTTCACTGCAGTCTACGGAGGCTGAGCTGAGCCTCCATACTTAAAAAGGAACAGTTGGGGAGATCAGAGACGTCGCCTTTACCCGGCCCATTGAGCATCAGCTTACCATTGGGTCTGATCAATTCCGAGGGCAATCTGTACCCACAGTTTAACCTGGGAACTGCCAACACCCGGACCTGCTGCCCATACCTTGGAACTCTCCGGGATTCGCCCAAAGACTCAGAGTAAAGAGCCGCTTCCCCGGGTCTCTGGATCATTAAGATGGAACTAAGTGATCAGAACTCCTGGTCACTAAGATGGAACTCCCGCAACCAGGAGTTCCATCTTAGTGACCCAGAGACTCAGAGTAAAGAGCTGCTTCCCCAGGTCTCTGGGTCACTAAGACGGAACTCCTGGTTGCGGGGGCAGCACTCCACTCTTACTCCCCATCAGCGGGACTGCTCAACCAACATCAGCGGGACCTCCTACCCGGATCCTGTAAGTGGGGGCTCCGGGTAGCGGGAACCATAAAGTTCCCAGGTATGCTCCGAGTTGGCCGAGGTCGGCATACATCACCGGTCTAACCCCAATCAAACCTCCAAGCATTAATTACTGGTTTCAAAAACCCTCCTGGTGACGGCCTTTTGTTTACTTGTCTCCTAGAAAAACTCTTAAAATATTCATGTTTATGAGGTATCTGTGTCACTATATAGGTCTCTCCTCCATCCTCTAGAGGATAATCTCCATAGATCCCTGGGGCCGCTAAGCTGGTGGTCTTCATTGCCCACCAATGCCTTACATGTATTTGAATCCATATGCTTTATTGCTCTATAGATTTGTGACTCCAATAAATCTTTGTTACATTTCCTGAGGTCTTCCTCAACCTGGTTGAGCTTTATAAACAAATAAGGGCCCTAAGAAGCTGCTTATTATATATATATATACAGAGCCACCACCTATGTATACGAGCTTGACCTACATCTTTATAATATATATATACATATATTATATATATATATATATATATATATATATATATACATATACATACACTATACATTGACAATATAAAGCAGCATTTCTTGTTTCGATGGAGTAATAACACCATTATTCCAGCAGGGGGCAGTTGTGAGTTTCACAGAAAACTATACTTGCGCATACATTTTCACACTTTGCATAGAAAAGTAAATAAACAAATAAATGCACAATAGAAAAATTTACAGTTATTAACCCCTTAAGGACAATGGGCGGTCCCTAAACCCATTGAAAACAGTGCATTTTGAGCCCGTCATTAAGGGGGTTAAAAACAGCAATTAACGTATTGTAGATTGTAACATCATACAGACAACCTAAATATTTAGGTCTCTGTATATATTATATAAATATTATAAAGTAACAATTATAACACAATAGCCAATATTTTGATTTCAACATTATTCTTTTAAAATGATTACTTAAGGCCACTAATTGTTTTGTTGAGTTGTTTTTATCATTATGAAGATATATTTATCGCGTAAGGGGTCTTTCACATCACAGCGTCTACCATAATTAAATTTTTATCTTTTTTAATATTATAAATTCCACTTAGAAAACCATCATTGACCACAAAACAAAAAAAAAAACAAACAATGGCTCCTCTTGTGTTGCTAGAACTGGTCAAACGCAATTAAGGACAGACGTGGTGTCACCAGCTGTAATTATAGGGGGAGGACCAGTCTGTTTGTAACTCTATTGAGTAAATGCTTTGGAGGAGTGGGGAAAGGCTGTCATGCTTAGTCCTATTTTATGTTGCGGTACAGTGATTTTGTCTTAATGAATTGACTCGCTCATCTTACATTGGGCCATGGCTGGAAATGGAGGAGCAGATGGATACCGAGACTGCTCCCCTAGTCTACAAGTTCATGTCTTTCATGGACCAAACACACGGCATAGGCTACATCGGCATGGAGTTCAGCCGTCGGCCAAAAGTCTACCCCCACATCCTATCATTTAAGGATTTATCTCATGGGGTTCCAGGATGTATGAGCCTTCTTAGGATGAGGAAGTTGTAGGGTTTAGAGGCAAATAAGTCTTGAGTAGGGTACGCAAGTGGGCACTGAGATCCACTCCACCACCTCACTTCACTGTCTCTAAAAAGAGACCAACATTAATCGTCAAACCTAAACACATGGAAGCTTTGGATGATCCAAGTATGAGCATAGGCCAACTAGTCCTAGTCCTCTGTGAACACCACCTAGGACACAGTATTGTCTTCATCTGGACCTGATGTGAAGTTCAGTTTAGTAGTAGGTTTATAAACCCTGTATGACTTCATGGCCATAATCTGGGGAAAAAAATGATTTCCACCCCTCCAACTTTCATCTCTTCCAAACGCTACCCCCTTTAGAACTTTCTAAATAAGCTCATCTTGGGACTCTTGTTAATGTATCTTTTATGTAGCAACTCATGAAATGTATCTAAAACCTGTCCTCATGGAAACCTTGACTCGTCATTATTTAAGGATACACTTGATTGGGTCACCTGCATCCAACCATTACATACTGGGAGCAAATAACACCGGTTAGGAGTCTTAGATATCATTAGATCGATGTAGAGTACAAAGGACTCAGCCCCAGACTGCGTGACCCCGAGATCTCGCCTCCTTGCCCTGAGATTGGAGCAAAACCCCTAATACTCAGGGTCAAACCCTGCTAGTTCCCAACAAAGAAGCCCTAGACTGATCCCGCAATCCGGCCAATTCACGCACTATTTAGAAAGTCCAAGGGGAACAGAAACAGGATCCAGTACTGATTCAAATGTCGTCTGCAGACCCGATTACATCTCATTGGGGTCGTTTAGAAGTGCTTTGTGAAACTTAGCCTCCCCGTGCCCCCTCGCCAGCCCTCTCCTTGAGGGCATTTATGAGAAAGAAGGAACCCACGGCAGAAAAAAATAAAACGAAAGACGAAAAGCTTCCTGTGGTAGGAAAGTCTTTGTGGCGGAGGACGTGCGGGATCAGGCTGAGCTTGTCAGACAGGAAACACCGGGAAGGTCAGTACATGAGGCAGAACGATAACATCTACGGGGCGTGATCATCTCTATAATTACCATCTCTGTATCATCACTGACGTCGGTCAAAATTAAGGTTACTCATACGCACCGCGCTTCCAGAAACCATCCAACCCGCCAGCAATTAAAATCCTATATGATAATATGATTATGGTTTTGGTTTTCTTTAAGTACGTATGACTCATAATGTTTTGAATGTGGAACGTATATATACTCCGGGGTGTTTACGGAATAAAATGGTAAACTAAAAGTTATACATTTTAGATGAGTCAAGATAAAACTTTAAAAAGGACACCTGGTACAATAACGTGATGAGCAGGTACTACTTAGAACAACAAAAAATGTATATATTTAAGTTTAACATTTGCTAGCAGAAAACAAAAATGTTCAATTTTGGCTAATTATTTGTATCCTGTTGAATAAACATAACGTTTGAATAAGATATCTCCAAAAAAAAGGAGAGGAGAAACATTAGAACAAAGGAGGATAATCTAAAACTAGAAGGTCAGAGGTTCCGATGGAATGTAAGGAAGTTTGATTTTACCGAGAGGGTGGTAGATAAATGGAACAGCCTCTCATTAGAAGTGGTAGAGGGTAATACAGCGAGGGAATTTAAACATATATGGGATAGGCATATGGCTGCTGAATCTTTTTTTAAAGCAAAAAAAACATTGTTTTGGGAATATAATTTACGGTTAGACTTAAAAAGGTTTTCAGGGGTCAATTCTGGTGAGCGGGGACAGAATCTTCATTAAGACGCCCCTTTCTTCCGGGCGTAGGGTGACCACATACCCCATGTTTTCATGGACACATGTATTCCACACGCTGCTGATCGGCACATGTTAAGTGTTGTAGTACCGGGGATTCCTAACTTGCCGATTTTCTTTGAGTTTATACCTTCTCCATACTGCAGGGGGCAGCACTTTCTATATACCAGCCAGCATCAAACGTATATCTGACCTAGAAAACATGGCTGATGAGGCCAACCTATCTGCATGTGTGGATTGTGGGAACGTATACAAAGGATCATGGGTAGGAGCAAAGACTTCGCATCAACCAAGTGATTTAGTTAGAATAATACCTAGGAGTACCTGTGGAACTGACAAACATTTTTACTGCACTATATGGGCAAAAGTATTGGGACACCTGACCGTTACACCAACAGGGACCTTGATGACATCACATTCTAAATGCATAGACATTAAGTTTCTGTGGGAATTTATGCCCATTCATCCAGTAGACCGTTTGTGAGGTCAGGTGCTGATGTTGGACGAGACGCCCGGCTCACAATCTCCGTTCCAGTTCATCCCAAAGGGGTTGAGGTCAGGACTCTGTGCGGCCGGTCAAGTTCTTCCAAACCAAACCCATCCAACCATGTCTTTATGGAGCTTGCGTTGTGCGATGGGGACTTCCCCAAACTGCAACCACAAAGTTGGAAGCAAAGCATTGTCCAAAATGTCTTGGTGTGTTTCCTTCCGCTGCAAATGGGGGACCAACTACATATTAATATCTACATATATTAGAATGTGATGTCATAAAAGTCCCTGTTGATGTAATGGTCAGGTGTCCCAAAACGTTTGTCCATATAGTCTGTATATAAGAATGTTTACCCTGGTGCTATATAAGGCTGAAGAACAGCATTAGTTCCATTCCACACAGATCCGATTGAATACCGATATGAAAGTGGGTGGGACACCTACCGAAGTTATAAATAGTAGTAGTTCCTAAAATTCTCAGCTCTATGATGTCATTTTATACTTGCATAAACTAATCTGAATATATTGCCCTTCAGATAAATAATCATAGCAATAGAAAAATACTCCTACACTCACCCGATTCTAACGCAAAACAGGTTCAGCCAGTATAGTAAATCATAACGAGAGCCGTCCTACATCCAATACGGAAAACATATGCCAGATATGGGTTCCTGCTCCTATATCTAATTACGTGATGAGCCTATTTTGTAAAAATCTAAAAATAAATCCATGTGTCCTAATTAATCACATTTAATGCTAAACTGTGCGATGCTTACTATCATGACTGGAACATGTTAAACCCTAAAAAGCAGGTTATCTGCTTTAGTTCTGGAACCAGCTTTGTAGCTCTTGGGGTTGTAGTCTTGACCAAAACCTAATAAATATATGATTATTTAAGCAAAATCCTGGCGATTATTGCCGGGAATAACTAACTGTCATGTGACACCAAAGCAGACAGTGATAGGTTGTTCACAAAACAAAGAAAGAATTCCGCTTGCCCATTGTGTGGCTAACCTCACCCTTATGTGTGGGTAGCCACACCCACATGTGAAGCCACTCCCCCAAAAGAGGAAAAGCTCCAGGTGGTCTGCCCTGGGAAGTTCCCTCCCATTTATCTATCACGGTGCCCAATGCGCATATATCAGGGTCAATACATCAGTACCTATGAGCAAGAACTCCTCGCCTTTGGGCCATACCATTATCTACCATTTTGAAAATGTTCCACCTGACTACAACTCCTATAATCCACAGCAGCCTTGGAGTCCAGCTGAGAGCTGTAGCCCAAAGAGATTCAGTCGTAAGTGTTTCATTATTCCCGGGGACTACAAATACTGGGGATTTAATATTTAACCCATTAAAGCTGGAGCCCATGGCAAAAATAATGAGGTTCTCAATGGGGAAGTCAACCATTAGTCCTCATAATTCTTATTATAACTTCGAGCTGTCAGTGGAGTTCATGGGATTTATATTCATTTTAGGAAAAGTTGGATGGCTCTCCACATCCCCTGCCCATGGAAATATGTATTTCTTATTTTCCCTTATTACAGAAGCACGGCCTTCTTCTGTTACCCAACGCGGTGGAAAGGTTGAGTACCAAAACCTTGAACTGAAATCATCTTATGGTTTCCTTTACAAGACATAGATGAGAATTTTCAGAAGTTGATCAAATCGCAGCTCGTTACAAAGATCGGTTTCGCTTTCCGTGCAGAGGAATTTAAATTCTTGGCCGGGGGAAATTACAGGGTTAAAAAAAACCCACATAAAACTAGAAACTTTTTGACGTGTGTGATGTTACATATTTGTGAAAATTGTGAAACACGGGTGTTTAGGTATAGGGATAAGTTCACTCTCACCAGTTTAAGTATCTCATTAGTTAAGCCCACCTGTTCTTTAAGGGTTAAATTATAGAAGTATCTTTAATATTAAAGTACTTGATTCAGGAAGCTTCTGAGAAACTCTAGTAGTGTAGGTAGGAACAGCAGCACATTCATTGGTGACAAATTCCTGAGGTTTTATTATATTATTTATTGATATAGCGCCATCATATTCTGAAGCGCTGCACAATGGGTTAACAAGACAAGCAGTGCATCACATAACAATATTGAACTTACAGAAGCAAAGTGTCCTGGGCAAACAAGCAAACAATGCTGAATTCATCCGGCATTTGCTTCAAATAGACATTGAAGTCACTAGTGCTAAGGGTGATGATGTGACGTTGTGATGTCATAGCCGCCAACATTTCAGGTATCCAATTCAGGATAACTGTGTTGGGGGGTTTTGGGACACAGCATGGACGTCCAATGATTTTACACATCCCTGGGCTTGTCTCCCCTGACAGAGCAATGGGGCAGAGCCCAAAAACCGAGACAGTCCTGCAATCAGGACTGTTGGGTTGTATGCAATGTGCTGAGTTCATTTGTCACACACACACAGGACAAGTGGCTGGGTTAGTCTGATCCAATAGTGTCTGTAGCCCCAAACTGGCCCTTATCCCCCAAATTCTAAAATATTTACTTTAAATCCCCAAAATGCATATTTTTTAATGCACGTTGGAGTCGTTTTTATGGAGTCCAATTCCTTATATTCCATGCAAATCATTCTTTAGTTATTAGATTACCTCCTCTTCTGGTTGTATATACTGAAACCAGAAAGCATTAACCCCTTAAGGACAATGGGCGGTCCCTAAACCCATTGAAAACAATGCATTTTGAGCGCGTACATGTATGGGCTTTGTCATTAAGGGGTTAATACGTAAACGTTTTGCAAACACTCATTAGCACTCCCATTGAAGTCACAGCAGCCAATCACATTTATGCCAGTAAACCATCCATATTCACATATACGTGATTGGCTGCTGCTAGCCCTCCCCCTCATTGATTTCAATAGAATGGGAGCTCTACTGAGCATGTGCAAGAAGCATACCACAGTATGCTCCCTGCTTTCAGCAGTGGCAGCTGGGGGCGGAGTTAAATGAGAGAAGCACTCCAAAACCCAATGAATGCCTGCACCCCTAATAAGAGGGGCATTGATTGGTTTATTTAGCTATGTGGTGGGATTTTAAAAAAGAGCAGAGGTCTGTAAGAATACGTTCAGCACCTCCCCACATGCCGATTGGCCTAAGGGGGGCAGCTTTTGTGGTTTTTATGTAACTTTGTGATCTTTTGTAAGTTGTTTGTGTTTGATTTGCAGAATGTAACATTTTTGACTGATTGACTGCACATTAATGTGGCTTTTATTGCGATAGAATCCCCTGAAAAACATTTATAACCAGCAAACGTTCTAAATAAAGAGGGACAAAAGGGATTTGGGTTTGAAAGCCTGGTTTTCTCCACTAAGGGATTGGTGCGATGATAATATGTTTTTGTTTACTGCAATTATACATGCAGAGCCCCACACATCAGGGTCTTAACAATAGAACAAAGGTTACCAACGCCTTCAACACAAACACCGGTTCCAAGTATCCTTCTAAGGCAGAAATAAGGTCAAAATATCGGTTTTATCAAATTATCAAAATCTTCACCTCGCCCCCCCCTCCTACACCCACACTGTACTGCAACTCCCATCATCCGTAAAGTTACGGTGGTTGTGGTTCCACAGCCTCAAGAGGGCGCCATATTAGCCGTTTCTGGATTCAGAATCCACTTTTTTTCCTTAAAACAAAAAAAAACTGTGACTTTAAGGAGACGCCAGCCTTAGGCTCGCGAAACCCCTAGGTGCTGTTAGGATTATCATTCGCTGCGTTAGGCGTAAAGCCCCCCCCCCATCGAAATCCTTTCTAGTATTATTCCTACTTTATTTATTAAGCGCCAACATATTCCGGAGCGCTGTACGGATTAAATATGGGGTGGCTAACAAATACATTTCAAAAGTTACATAACCATGGCGTTGCGACGGACCCATCTGGTTGCGAATACAAGAGAGGTGTCCTGGGCGAAGGGAAGGGTGGGCTGAGGGGTCTGCGGCTGTGAGCCTTACAATTTAAAACCCTACATACCTTCTAGCTTCTGTTTTCAAAAAAAAAAAAAAGAGCTTCCGCAGCAGCTGAGAGATTTCTTACGGGCAAAAAAAAGGCTGATTTTCTCCCCGATCCACCATTGTCCCGAATTCTCCGGGTTTTCTCCTGAACGTCGCCGGACGACCTGCAGTTACAACTTATTACACAATGCTCAGTGGCACTGCAGCCAAGCCTTGTCATAGCAAGCGGGCGGGGGGGGAGGAGCCTCGCCAGAGGCCCCTCCCCCTCCACCCTGAACTGCAACTGACTCATTGAGCTAATTTCATTCCTCTTTCATTCCAGAGATTCCTCTGAAAAGCTGTCACCTTTCCAAAATACCAAGCCTTGCTTCCCAGCCACCAACAACAACAGAAGCAAGACTAGCCAGAGAGCCCTCCTCATCCTCACCTGACCTTCATCAGACTCACATAGGGAGGAGGGGGCAGAGACAATCCCTCTCTCCTCACCCCCCCCCCAAAAAAAAAATTTACAAGTCTTTCCCTGCAAAGTGCTGAGCCAGAGCTACCTCTTCCCCTTCATTCTTGTCTCTTGCTCTTGGAACCCTTGATCACTCCCCCCCCTACCACCAACAACAACAATCTACAATCACTACAAAAAGTTACAATATTTCCAGCCCTGCACGTTTCGACCACTGGCAAAGGTAAGCAGTGAAAAACTTTCAGATATGTTGCTTTTTTTTCCTCCTCTCTCTCTCTTTCTTTCTCTCTCTCCCTCTCTGTCTATCACAGGATCTGGGAGCTTCAAATCCTTTTCGTTTTTGGCATGTTTGGCATTTTTTGGGTTCCTTTCTTTCTTCCTGATCACTTTGAGCTTGGATTGTGCTGGAGAGGAGGACAAAGCTGGGGTTTTTTCTTTCAGTTCTTTCCCTAAGATCCTCCAAGAAAAAAAAAGACTTTCTCTCTTTTTTTTGTGATTTAGCTCCCCTTTTTGACTAAATCTCGATCCTTTTAGATCTTTTTTTTTGCTCGTTTTTTTTACTCTCAGGGATGGAACTGTCGGTAATAAGTGATCTGTTCTTTCTACCAGATCCTAGATTCGACTTGGTGATCACCCTTGGGGGGCAACAAAAGTCTTTGGGGTATTCGATTATCAGAATTTTAAAGAAATACGGTCTTTGTGGTTTGCTGTTTCCTTGTAGGAGGAGGTCTCTGCTCTGTAAGTAAACTTTATGCTTTTTTGTTTGTTTTACTTTAATGTTTATGGTTTTTTTTAATCCAGAATATTTTGAAAAAAAGAATAATAATAATCTAAATTTATGGGATTTTTTTAAACCCCCACAAAAAAAATTAAAAAAAAATAAGTCAGCCCTGCTCTGCTTTGAGCTCTGTGATCCTTTGTTTTTCCACCTTTCTGCTGAGATCAGCACCATTTCTCTGAGCTGGGGAAATCATGGAGTTTACAATCATTGTGAGTTGGTTACAACTTTTTTTTTTTTGCTTGTCCTCTAATTTATTTATTATTATTTTTTTCTTTACATTTTTTACTGTAAGCAGCCATCTTTTCCTTTGAACGGTGGGATTTCAGATTCATAAACATATTTTTTGGAATGTTCTTTTTTTTTTAAAAAAAAAAAAAAAAGAGGGGTGTTAAATTTAGGGGCTGAGATTAAAAAAAATATAAAAATTTTTTTTTTTAAATTCGAATTAACTCATGCTTAAGATACATTGTATCATTTTTTTTTAAAAAAAAAGTAACCAAAAGAGGAAATAGGTTTTCCTGAATTGGTTTTTGTGGTTGAAAGCAAAAAAAAACCCCATTCTGTATTGTATAGAGCACTGAAGTCACTTAAATATTAACCCTTCATGTCCTTCCATGTGAAGGGTGTGGGGGGGGTCCCAATAAGTGGAGGGGGGTCACTTTTTGCCACAACCCCCAGGCATTGAGAGTGGCTCATACAGTTGCCATATTGCTTACTGAATATTGCCCAACTGTTGCTGAATAGCTTGTAGGAAATGGGAGCCAAGTTGGAAGGGGAGAGAGGAGGGGAGAGGAGGGGGGATAAAAAAAAAGGAGGGAGAGGCACAGATAAGGAGGGAACAGAGCTGCCTTTCAAAGTTTGGTCTCTTTGTTCAGCTGTGCAGATCTGCCATACAGACTCTAGTCCCTGCTTTTTTATTTATTTTGTAGTACCAATGTGTAAATACGGCAGGAAGCACCTTTTCCCTTCTTTCTTTTCACGCTGAGGCCGGCAGCAAACAAATCTGGAATAATTTAACTCCAGAAATCCCCCCACTGTGGCCTATAAACTTTTTCAAAAAGTTTTAGCCTCTTTGTTGCCCTCCACCTTTGTACTGTAACGCCTATTAATCAAG